>VWYP01028686.1:555994-575169 GCA_013400435.1 Pycnonotus jocosus | reverse complement strand
GGCGGGGGGCGGAGGGACGGGCGGCCGGGGCCGCCTGCGCGCCGGGGCTGGGGAGAAGGCCACGGGCACGGCCGGCATTGGGGCAGCGCCGGGGCCGGCGAGGGAGGGATGGCGGAGGAAACGCGGCGGTGGAGCGAGCTGGCCCTGGGGTCGGGCTGGAATCATGGGGTGGGATGGGAAGGGATGGTGGGTCACGGCAAGATGTCTGTCTAGGTACTGGCTCGGTGGGTGCTGCATCTCGGGGAGACAGGAACAGCCTCGCGTCGCCCATCGCAGGTAATGTGTCCCCTGCAAGTGCACGGCTCGGAATGCTTTGCCACAGGTACTGGTTAAGGTCGGCAGTGCCCCGGTTCAGGTTCAGCGTATCTATCTTTAGTCTACTGCTGTTCATATTGCAGAATATCGGGTATTTTATATTTGTTTTATACTTTATACCTCACCCAGTAAGTGTCAGAAACAAACTTCCTTCCAAAAGCAAGCTTGCTTTTAATGGTTAAACAGTGCTTTTGTATTCTGATTCAGATGATTGCTAAGAAAGAATTTCATCCCGCACCCATAAATGAATATTCATAGTCCCAGAGATCACGTGAGTCTGAAGTAAGCAATAGTTTAGGGAGTTTTTAAAAATTATCATTACAGATTTTACTGCAATAGCACGAGAGTGGCACCGTAGGTATGTTCTGTCAATTTCCAGGATATATCAGTATGTGAAATTATCTGGTGTATCTGCATGTGTCTGTTGCTTACAAAACTTTTGAGCCTATTCCATCTTTAAAAGATGGAAATGTCTGTCTGGAAACTAATAGATGGGGAGAGGGGGAAATCCACACTTTGCTTCAAGAAAAAGAGGCATAGGTTACTCCTTTGTTGTTCTTTCTAGAAGTAGGTGGCTGGGCAGTTGATATATGCAGAATTCTTCGCTAACCATTACACGAACAAGAAAGAGGAGGAAGATTGTCTGATGTGGGAAGTGGAAATGAACTCTGGATATTGTCAAGGATGGAGAAACTTTATTCAGAGGATAAAAGTTATTAGCTTGGTTTCTTACAGCTTTGCAACTTTAGCTTCTGACATCACAGCTTACTATTTTTTTAAAAATATCCTTTCTGTAGCAGGCTTGTTTTATTTGTTTGGACTTGTTTTAAACAAACAGTTCCCAACTTTCCCTTTGTACTGATTTTTCTATAAACCATAGTTTGAAGATCTTCAGGTACATCCTGATTCATGCACTGTGTTCTCTCCAGGCCTGCTTCCTCAAAGCAGCTTTTTCCCACATTTGAAAATTGCATATGTTAAATACTCCTCTGTAACAGCAGCCTCAGTCTTCAGACAGATCTGTTTTATAGGGTAAAAATGAACGTAGGAGTTGCCCACAGCGAGGTAAATCCAAACACTCGAGTGATGAACAGCCGTGGAATGTGGCTGACATACGCACTCGGAGTCGGCATGCTGCACATTGTCCTGCTCAGCATTCCCTTCTTCAGTGTCCCTGTCGCCTGGACCTTAACCAATGTCATCCACAACCTGGTGAGTACCCTCTCTTGGGACAGAATTTAAACAGATGTTGTTCATATGTACTTATTTCTGGTAGCAAGGGAAGAGGAAAGTAGCTAGTCTGTATGGACAATGAAATCCTGCTGTCCAAAACACCACCTCTCCTTGGCCTTTCCACAAAGGATTGGTTGTTTTGGGGAGAAGTGATACACAACCACTTTCAGTTTAAGCATGATAGACATTAAATATTCTTGATGTAGTTATGTATTCTTTTAAATGGCGTTTAATTAGGCTGGAAGATTGCAGACATAAAATCATCATGCCAACCAACTTTCACACTGTTCTGTATATTATTAGAGAGCTGTGCTGAATCCATGAACTATCACATTTTTAATTGTTGCACACCATCTACTAATTTTTCTACATAAATCGTAGTTAGTATCCTAGAATGTTTAATTTTAGCACCTTACCTATTTTCTTTAAGGGAAATATTTGTATTCTATTTCTTTCATTCTAGTTTTGATTTCTGGCCAAGCTATGTAACTCAGAATGACTTCAGCATACAGTGTTGTCACCATACACAACATGAGAGGAATCTTGCTTGAAAGCAGTGGGAAAAACTCAACTACTCCAACCCCAGCCCTGAAACCATTTGTTATTCAGAGGGTTGTGATTTGCATGATGAGTTTTGTATGCAGAAGGTTTTGTGAGCTGTTTTCTGCTCCTCTCCCCAGGATGCTATCATTTTCTTGTAATCACTTATAAAGTAGTGCAGCTATCTATATTGGTCCTGCCATGCTTAAAGAAAAGAGGGCCATAACCCAGCAGTTTACATCATACTTGAGGTTTGCTAGCTCAGCTTTCTAACATTACCAGCAAAGAAGACTTGACAAAAAGATAACTCCTTCCTTGTTTAGAAAAATGACATTTCACTGAGGATGGATACTGTCCTCTTGAATGTAAAGTTTTAATTATTATTTGAGCTTTTTGGTTTTGTAGATAGGTTTAAAACTACTGGTGGAATTGTAACTGTCACTAGAGCGTTTTGTGTGTTATCTTTGACAGCATCAGACATGTCTGACTTCAGAAGATGTTGGCAGAGAAAAGTATTACTAAATATTTCCCACATGCCTTACTGAACTCATTGCAAGTAGCTGTAATGACAACAGGGATGAGAGCATGCACTGGCAAGTAGTTTTGTAGTGGAGCACTAGAAGATGAGTATAAATTGCACTGTTGCATATTTCAGAATTTAAATGGCACTTCTTTTGGAAACAAATTCTCAAATGGTTTGACAAAAAAAAAAAAACCTCAGATTTCCACTGATGGAAACCTCTTGGCTAACCTTGAAAGTGTTTTTGTTGGTTCTTTCTGCAAGTAGCACTCAGAAATGAAATGTGGAGTAAGCATTTGGATCTGTCCTAAAAGTGTCTTTATGGTTATTAAAACTGAGACACTGCAAACATCATGAATCAAAACATTAATTAAACAAATCAATTGTTTTAGGTTCACAAGGCTCTGGTCTGGAGGCTGTTCCAAAAAAAAGGTAGAAGGAGACATGAAGTGATTTGCTGAGATTTTACCTTTATTATAAGAATTACGGAAGAAATGTGATTTTGTTTCTATATAAAGCTTTTATAAAAATTTTTGTATGTTCATAAGAAAGAAGGACAGCTTTGATATTGTCTTGTAGAGACTCTTCCTTGGAGTTGGTGTGATCTCTTTGATAGAAAACAAGTGGTTTTTAACACTGGTAGAAGGTATACTCCCCTCTTTGAAACCAAGAGACCCAAATTGGTCTTTCAGAACAAACCAGACACAGCATGTTCCCTTCAAACAGGAACAGTCACAAGGAAAGTCCAGCATGTTTAAGGGGAAGCAGCAAAGAGGTGGACAGATGGCATTCAGCAGAATGCTTAGTCAGCTTTTAAGGATTTGAAGCTGTTAAGGAGCTGAGAAAGCTTTCAGGAGTTTGTGTGATATTGTCGGTGTTTGTGGTTAGGTTTTTGCTTTGTGCACACTCTGCTGATCACCCTGTTAACACTGTGCTAGGAAAGTGGTGATACCCATCAGCAGCCCCACACTTGTTACAGTGATTGGTAAAATTCTGTTGAATTCATGGAACTTTTGCCTTCTTCTTGCAGAAGGCAAGGGAATGGATTGGATGTCACACAGACTTGGGCTTTAATTCTGACTCTGCCAATGACTGCACAGTCTCAGGCAAATCACTTCTTGTCTCTTCCTTCCTCTTCATAATTTGTCATTACAGGCTAGCAGCTCTTCTGGGTGAGAATTCACTCACTCTCTTTTTTTGTTGTTGTTTTTAATTTTATAATGCATTGAACAATGTAACAATTATTTAAAAATATTACTAAAAGTGCCTCTGTATTCACTTTTTATTTTCCCCAGGGAATGTATGTGTTTTTGCATGCAGTAAAGGGAACTCCTTTTGAAACACCTGATCAGGGCAAAGCTAGGCTACTAACACACTGGGAACAACTGGATTATGGAGTACAGTTCACATCTTCAAGGAAGTTCTTCACAATCTCTCCTATAATTCTGTGAGTTCAAAACTGTGTTAAAGAACAATTGACACATAAAGCCACGATTTCAAAAGCTGCAACATAACGAGTTGCAATTTACAGTCTAAAAGCATTTTCTGTCTTTTTTCTTGTTTGTTTGTTTATTTCTACATCACAGCTGTAGGGAGTATTTATTTACAGGCTATGTAATTAACAGTCTTACTTCTGCTTTTGACACTCCACATACTGAAGTCAAAGTTTGCAAACAGTTATTAATGGGACAGGTTTTAAAGGTTAGAAATGTTGTGAGGAAAACTTACTGTTAGCTCTTGAGGTTCTTTAAGAGATTATGAAGTTATAAATATTGAAAATCTAAACTAATTGCTTTTGTGACAGCATTTGTTAACCATTTTGCAATTTGTGAGCTGGAAGTGTGTCAGTCCTCAGTGAATGGGATCTGGTGTCAGTTTTACTTTGTACATACTGTCTTCTGTTTACACTATGCAAATGGCTTAAGAAATCTATACACCTGTCTCTGTTGACAAAAGTGTGGTTGTGTAACTAAGAAAAATCAGATACATATTTAATATCTGACTCTGAAAGTCTTTCTGTCCCTGAAGAAAATTTACATGTCCAGTTACATGGTGGAATGAGAGGGGAGGGAAGATCCTGCATGAAGTTTAGAAAGTTGGCTCATAAAGGACAGAAACTGACAAAATATATATAACTCCTCAAGGTGGGGAGAAGGTGCTGGAAGAAAACAGTAGACTAAGAGTTGCTTTTTAGCACCTTGAGAAGTATAGGAGGATGAGATTTGGACCACAATTCTGCTGTAGATACTCTAGAACCTCAGGTGAGATCTTTAATACAGATACAGATGTTAGCCAGTAAAACCTTACTAATCACCAAAGCACTTCTTTCAACTATGCTTTGTATGTGTTTTAGACAAGGCTGCCATGAGCTAAGCTTGCTCCCTTTTCTCCCGCAGGTACTTCCTGACGAGTTTCTATACAAAGTATGATCCCACACACTTTATCCTCAACACAGCCTCTCTCCTGACCGTGCTTATCCCCAAGCTGCCACAGTTGCACGGAGTTCGACTCTTTGGCATCAATAAATATTAAGCAGAAGGTTCAACACTGGCTGCCCCTGACATGGCTACTGCTGCTCCCCAGGTGAAGGAAACGAGTAGTCTGCTGTGCTGAGTATCTCATCGTAGTCAGAGAGAGATGCTCTTAAGTCTGAGATACAATTCCTGCTTCCTGCAGCATTGTCTGGGATGAAAATTGACTTTATAAGAAGATGCCTTCAGATACTTCAATGTGGATTGGAAGTGTGTAAAAGAAAGATTTCTGTGAAGAACTGGGCAGGCCCAGCTCTAAAGGCTAATCCCCACTAAGACTCTACGTGTGGCTGATGATGCAAGTGGCTTGTAAGGAAGGTGCAAGTAACAGCTGAAATGGAGAGCAGAGTTCCACAAATACCCATCATCCATAATGCAGGTGGTAACTTTACACAGAAATCCAGAATCCTTGATGCCAAGGACTGGTGAGGCCACATTCTTAGATTAAGAGAAATTAGGTAGTTTCTGCTGTAATGGATTGTAAAGTGGTTGTGCTTGTTTTTGCATTGTAGAAGTTTGTCCCACAGTAAGTACTGTGACAGCGAGCATAAATTGATGGTATAATTCCTGCCTTCTCTGTTCTTGTGATTGTTTTTAATTTTTTTTTTTTTTTTTTTTTTTGGTCACAATGGCTGAAGAAAGTCCTTAACTGCCACCTCAGGGGATTTCCACGTCAACTGGGTAGCTCGGTTTATGTAGGCTTTTACAAGTTGCCACTGTTGTGTTTATTTCATTTTGCTTACCAGGATACTGACTTTTCTATGTGTAAATGAGACATCCTGAACAATTGCAATTTCTTTTTAGGTGTGGATTTTTTACTGTTTTCTCTGATATTCACTGATGGGTTATTTTTCAGTAGCTGAGAGGCCTGTGAGGTGGTGGGGAAAGGGTTGCTTGCTGTCATAGGAGAAGCTGCTCTGTTACAGAGCGAGTGTCAGAACACGTAAGGGAAGCTGTGTAGGTTGTAAGCTAGAATAAAAGGTGAACTAGAAGTAGGTGAGTAGGCAAATCACATGGACTAACTATGCTTTTGCAGAAAAAGGTATAGATAACTTGCATGTCTTGGAAATGTGGAGGAATGCTGTGTTTTAGGGGTACTGTGTAGTAGAGGGTAATCTTGTATATTATTAGCTCTGGAATATGAGTGAAGGAGGTACATCTACTGCTCTGAGCACTTATTTCTCTGTCGTGGAAAAAGGATGAATTTTGAAGTCTGCTGTGTATCTGCCAGCCAAAACCAGCTCAGATTTAACAGAAGACTCCATTTAAGACTTGATTTACATTTTGGTTGTAGTGACAGCTAGTGAGCTGGAGAAAAAAAAATTAAAAATATAAAAAGACAAGCCCACAACGGTGTACCTATTTTTGTTTTTCTACAGTAATTTTCTGGCTATTTACTTTATCGATAAAGATACTGTTAAAAACAGAGCAATGAGTTACGATTTTTCTTTAGCAATCGGAAATAATAGTGTGTTGTTTGCACAGAAAGTGGTAACTGGCTGATTTTTAAATAATGGCCATCGCAGGACTGCGCTGCCTTTGGCAGAGGGGCAGGGACCACGACACACGGCCCGAATTTGGGGTCGGGGTGCCTCGGGGCGGGTGGACACAGCCCTTGGCTTGCGGAGGCCTGGGCAAGCTCCGTGCTCTCGGCCGCTCTCCCGCACGGCGGCTGCGCGGGCCCGGAGCACCGCCCGTGTCCCCGGCGGGGCGGAGCCGGAGCCGGGCCCGGGAGCGGCGGGGGTGACAGATTGCGACACCGGGACAGCGCCGGTGCGCCGCGACTCGGGCCAGGCGGAGCCGGAGGGTTCCGGCCGCCGCTCGCCCTGGCCGGGGCGGGACGAGGATCGGCGGAGATGGGCCCGAGCCCGTGAAGCGGCAGCGCGGCCGGGCTTGCCCTGCCCTGCCCGCACAGCAGCGCTCTCCCGCGGGAGCCTTTGCTGCGGGCCACAGGCGGGCTGTGACCTCCCTTAGGGCTGCAAGGGGCACCACCAGCAAGCGTGGTGAGGAACTCTCTTCACACGTAATCCAGGTAAAACAAGACATTACCTCCCAGCTCTTTTTTCTTAGGGTCTTAAATGTCGTGTTTGGCCAATCATGACTTTAAAAGCTTTTCAGAAAATCAGCAGAACACGTGCTTGAAAACCCTCCAGTAATAATAAACTATGCAGTTCTCTTGTAGACATAACCACCAGGTAGACCATAAACAATGAACAGCATTGCCAAAAGCGTTTTGCAGTCGTTTAGGCACGGCCGAGCTGCGTGGCTGAGGAACAGCTCTGCTCACTCTGGAAAGCAGTGCAGACTGGTTTTGGGAATAGAGACGAGCTGTGATGACACCGGCGCTGCTGTGGTGGATGAAGCTGGCTGTGTTCTGGGAGAAGCACTGCACTGTCAGAAGGAAGTTCATTTACAGTAAGAACAGACTTCTCTCAAGGCTTCTGCCTTAATAACGATTTTATTGTTATTGTTACTTAATAATTTAATCCACGTAAAAGTATTCCCTGCCCCATAAAACTTAGTAAGTGATGGGTAGGTGTGAATATGTATCGCTTGGGCCAGAACACATGCTGCCTGAGATAGTACTAAGGGGGAGGAAAGAAATGCCATGCATTGAACAAGTTTCCTCCAGTATTTCCTTTCAAAGAGAGACAGATTACTTCTCTGGCTTGAATAAAAAATGAAATCATTGCTGCTGTTAAAATCACCAAATGTCTTGACTTTTTAAAGGGGAAAATTAATCAAATAAAAGCGTTGGTTAAGAACATGAGCTGAAAAGTGAGAGGTTGTGAATATTAAGTTACAATGTTTTGGAACAGTATTGAGATACACTTAAAAAGCATCTGTACCAAAAAAGGGCAAGTTACATCCTTTTCTGGGCTTCCACTGATAATTATGCTCTCTTCAGTGCCCTTGACACTAAACAGTGCATTTGAGAACACACTAAGGAAACAGGCAGGATACGACAAGGTTAAGAGGTGCCTGAAAACTATTTTTATGGCATTCTATCTGTTATGAACTACCAATGTACCAATGTTGGTTTTACTAGAACAGGGGGAATAATTCCCGTGGTGGCCCAGCAGCTTCACAGAGAGAACATCGAGCAGGTGGTTCAAGAGGCCCTTTGTGCCAGCGGCGTTTCCGTGGCCGAGCTCGCGGCTGTGGCAACCACGGTGAAACCAGGGCTCGCTCTGAGCCTGGGTGTGGGGCTGCAGTACAGCCTGAGCTTGGTCAACAGGCACCAGAAGCCCTTCATCCCCATCCACCACATGGAGGCTCACGCACTGACCATCAGGCTCACGCATCACCTGGAATTTCCCTTCTTAGTTCTCCTAATCTCTGGAGGCCACTGTCTCTTGGCAGTGGCACAAGGAGTGTCAGATTTCCTCCTGCTTGGACAGTCCATTGATATTGCACCAGGTGACATGCTGGATAAGGTAATATTTCCTTTCCTTGGCTTTCCTTAGTTGTTCTCTTCTTTTTATTGCATTTATAATGCAATATTTTAATTTATAATTACTACTACGTAATGGTAGTAGTATCATCAGCCTGAGGACAGCAATTCAATGCAATACAAGTTCTACGTAACTTTTTTTTTCTATTTTGAAATGCCATAAATTTAAGATATGAAAGACTGTTAAAAATGTACACAAAACATCAATTGTAATGTATGTACATTAATTATATTTTAGCAAATAGGCAACATAACCAAAACTGGTGTTGGGTGTTTCATTGACACTGATTATACAAAAAAATTGTATTAATTAGAGAAAATTTACAGAGGTATTTTATAGAAGTATTACTATGCTGTCAGGTTAAAAACAATGCATGTTAAAACATTTCTTACTAATTTTAGTTTTTAGAGTTTGAAAAGCATGGTTTGGCCTTCAGAATCTTATGTGTTCTGGGTCCCTGAGTACAGTCTGTAAAATTGGTCACTTACGGCTTTGTTCTCAGACACTGTTTTTAAACAGTATTTGTGCATATTAATTTAAAAATTGGGGGAGTGCATGGAGTCGGAAAGGAGATTTTCAGAAGTCAAAACCAACTTTGTTCCTGTCTATCTGATAATACAGAATGGCAGTCCATGAGTTTTTCCTATAGCTTAAAAATGGAGCAATTAATATTTCCTGCAAAATTTGTTGATCCTTATGTTTGCCCAGATTGTTCTAGAATTGCATTTCTAAATACCCCAAGGGAAAGAAAAAATCCTGCTTGGCTGGTGTTATGTCTTACCCTTACCATGCTCTGTAATTTCACATTGGATTGGATTTTTTTGGTGTCACATTTTACTCCATGGACTACAGTGCAGCGATGCCATTCCAGGAGGAGCTGATTCCAAGTCTGCTGTTTGTCATCTCCTTAGGTGGCACGAAGACTGTCTCTAAGGAAGCACCCAGAGTGCCACAGCATGGCTGGGGGAAAGGCCATAGAGCACTTGGCCCAGACTGGGAACCAGGAGCTGCTCATCTTCCGACTGCCCATGCAGCAGTATCGGAACTGCGACTTCTCTTTCTCCGGACTGCAAAACCTTGTCTATAATGCCATTGTACAGAAAGAAAAAGAAGAAGGTATTTTTAGGCAGTCAGATACAAACTGAGCTTTTGATGACCTACACTCAGGAACCCCCTTTGATGATATACTTTTATAGGTATTCAGGAAGGTGAGATCCTGTCCTGTGTGAAGGATGTTGCTGCTGCTGTACAGCATGCAGTGGCTGTTCATATTATGCAGAGGACATATCGAGCCATGCTCTTTTGCATCAGAAACAGCATATTACCAACAAAAAATGCCACTTTGGTGAGTATACTTCTTTCTCCTTTTTATATCTGACTCTATAACATCATCTGAAGATGCAGATGCCTTGTTGTACTTTCTACCTTAACATACGAGGAAGATCTCAGTATGTATTGTATTGTTAAAATACCAACAATGTTGAAGTAACAGTCCTATAAATATTTAGCTAGGTTTGAAGCTAGAGAGACATTTTCTTACCATCTAATCTAACCTCCCATAACAACCTGACCTTGTGCTCCCCAGTACTTGATGGCTGCTCTAGTTACAGTAGAACCACAGACTGGTTTAGCTTGGAAAGGACCTTAAAGATCATCCAGTTCCAACCCTCCTGCCATGGGCAGGGACACCTTCCATGAGACTGATGTGCTTCAGGAATGTCTTTTTGCATAAGAAGCTCACTTAGCATACTCTTTTCTGGTATATTTTAATCTTCAAATGCAGCATTTTATTGCTGTCTTTAGAACTTCAACTGATAACCCTTTTATAAACATGATGCTAGTTGTGTGTGACCCATCAGTACTTTTGAGTTAATGCCTTTTTTTCTTTTTGAAATGCTGTCAGGTTGTATCAGGAGGAGTTGCAAGTAATCAGTATATCCGAAAAGCTCTACAGAATCTGGCAGATGCAAATGATTTTGCTTTACTGTGTCCTCCTCCAAAACTCTGCACTGATAATGGTGTTATGATTGCATGGTAAGAGTTGCTGTCTTTGAACAACATTGCAGGACCACATGCAAAGTTGAGATGAGAGTCAAGAACCTCTTTTTGTGCTGACTGAACAATGTGCTGGTATGCAGAGCTGTGAGATACATTTTTGTCATTGCTTTGTTGCTCAGGAATGGCATTGAGAGGTTACGTGCAGGGCTTGGGGTTCTACACAGTACAGCTGGCATCCGCTACGAGCCAAGGTAAGTGACATTCCCAGTCTCTTTCCTCACTGCTTACTGTGGGCAGTGAAAGGGGAAGAGGTCACATGAAAAAGAGCCACAAGCTGCTGAGGAGTCCCTCTGAACCACATATAAATTTTAATAGTTTTACTTTACTTTCCAAGGCAGTTTTAAATCAAAACGAATGTGGCTGGCATTTATGTTCATTTTGGCTCAGAAACATAATTTATCATATGTCATAGCAGTTCTATGTGTTTTCCTACTATGATTGTGTAGATGTTAGGCTCAAGGCCAAATAAAATGCAGATATTTCAAAAGTACCAACTGGTCTTAAACACTGGATTTTTTTTCAGGTTTTTTTTCCCTTTTCAGAAAAACAGACTTGGATGGTCTCAAAAAAAAAAGTGTTAGTTTTCACATGAAAAAACTAAAATACTTCAAAATTTATTTGCTGTGAAAAATATTTCAGTGAAATATTTTCAGAAATATATTTCAGTGAAACAACCCTTATTGCTGTAGACAATACATTATTTATCATAGGAGATACCTGTGAATCTCTAGTGTGTTTTGCATTCATCAGCAAGACATAAAATGAACTATCAACTAAAATTGGAATCTAAATAAAACAACAGCCCCAGAATATGGCTTTGAAATCACAAGTGTGTTTCTAGAGTTTGGAATGGCTAAAAATGCAAATATTTCCTCACTGTAAAGATGTTTCCAGGTACAGCTTCAGGTAGGCTATTTTAACAGTAGTCTTACAAGTGCAGGGAATGTACCAAAATACTTTGCTCTTGTGCTAATTGTAGAAAAGGTCTGTGTGATATGGCAATGATGATGTTAATTTTCAACAAATACATAATTTTGTTTTCTAGGGCTCCCCTGGGAATTGATATTTCGAAAAGAGTTGAAGAAGATTCCATCAAGGTGCCTAGATTAAAAGAGATACGATGGCTGGCATCTTAAAAAGTAACTTAATAAAATAAATGCAACTATAAATTGTTCAATGAAAACTGTTTCAATGCTGTTATGTTTAGTGACAATACTTGGATTAGAAGTGTTGAAAATCACTTGTCAGAGAAACAAATGCTGTGTTGCTATCACCAAAGTGATTCCAGTTACTGTTCCAAACTAAGGATTCTCAGTAGTAAAACAAAAAAAACTTAAAAGCGCAGGATGCATTCATAGTGAGTTCCTCATACACGTACACATGTACAACTCTAATTATTAATAATTATGTCCAAGTGTGTAAAAAAACCCAGACCAATCATCCTAAGAAAACTCAAAAGATTTACTGACTTTCCTTATAGACTAAGTGCAACATCTCCAGATACAGCTCTGTAATTCATCTACTCAAAGTAACTTCAGTCTGCTGCATGTGTCAGATGCTTTTTCACTGCTGCTCTCCAGTTTTGCAATCCGAGATCCAAACTGTACTGCCCTTTTTGGCAAAACAGTGGAGGCTGTCAGGCCCAGCTCCTTGGCTGCAAGGCGCAGAATCAGCTTCTCGCCAATTCCTCGAGGTAAAGTCAAATCAGCTTTTTCTGAGACGGGCAGAGAATTGAGGAACGAAACAACATCTTCATCAAGAAAAGGAAACCTGAAAGAGATTGATGCAGGGAAAGACCCTTTAAAACTTCATAGGAACAGTCTTGGTTTTCTCCTTTACCACATGCAAAGACTCTCTGAAATTACACTGTAACTTTGAAACAAGGAGATTTACACAACAAATGCTGGCCTCATTCTGAACTTCAGGCATTCGTACCTAATCATGTGCATGGTTAAGAGCACTGCACATCCACCACTGCAGCTGGTCTTGTGCTGAATTGAAAATGTGCAACTAAGAACAGATTTGGAAAAAGCAGAGAGACCACCTGAGAAAACCTTTCATGCACCTGCTCTGAGACAACACCTAAGGAATTTTTTTCAAATTGATGGTAGCATGAAGTAGACACAAATAAAATGATTCTTCAGCTCTTCAGACCTAACAGCCAGGAAATGTGGTGGATATTGACTATGCCCTTACTACATGGATAAGAATACACAGCTTCTGTTACAATCTCATTCTCCAGAGACACTCCCCAAAGGTCCACACTTCAAAGTTGTGCAAAAGACTGCTTAGCTTAAAGTGATAAAACCAGCTTGAACTTGCCTATTTCAACATCTGTGGCTGCTTCTTAAAACTTCTAGATGGAAATCAAGTTGCTAACTATCCTTAAGTTAACTCTTCCACAATATACTACAGACCACTTTAAAAAAGAACCAACCAAAAACTGCACAACACAGTACACATTAACATAACTGCAGCAGAACTAGAGACAATAAAACAAGTTTCAATTAAAATTTTGTTAGGGTTGTTAAAAACTGCATCTAACCAGCAAAACCAGTTTTGCTTTATGTTAAAACAGTAATACCTGGCTTCTTTTCCATGATCACCGATGATCCTGTCATCTCTACCAAGATTTCGAGAAGAAATGCGACCTAACTCCATTTCAAGTTCTTTACTGAGACCCTCTAAGCCGTCTTTTCTGAAGCAAACACGATGTCGAGAATACCCAGCAAGCTGCTCATCTGCTCCAATTCCTGTAAGCACAACCTGAGGAAACAGAATATAAGAAATCTTAGTATCTGTGCAAGTTAGTATCTAGCAGACCTGAAATGTTTAACTACATCTTAAGGAGAAAAATTTTAATACACATCTTCTAAAGATATTACCTATTAGGATGGGCTGTGCCTTACACATTTACAAAGCCTGAAACAATTCCCAGTAAAGTCACTGGTAACTTGAATTATGTTCACAATCAGACCTTAAAAGTACACACAAATATTACTGGTGGAGCAAGGGAAAAAAAGTAAAAATAATGCTGTATGTGTCACAAATACACCAGTATATTTGAAGAATGTCTTTGTTAGTTCCTATGATAATAAACTGCATTTTTAAACACCAGCTTTTAAAAATTATTGCCAAAGATTGTCATATGTTGTAGTTACCTGTATGTACACCCAGAGTACTATTCATTTACCAGTTGCTGGGTTAGTAACAACTACATTACACAAAGCAAAAAATGGTTTAAACTACTCAGTAACTACAATAAAATGTTTTATCAAGAGAAAAGACAATATTGCATCTGGCCCACTACTGTGTCTTCAACAGCTGAAATTAAACAGTTTGTTCTTCCCTACACAAACTATCAGGAACAGAGAAGTGAGAAATCAGAATAAAAAAATGATAGATGCTATTTTTTTCCTACTCATATTATTGAATATCCAAGTTCACTAAAAAGCCATGCACATTACATGACTAAAGAACTGAATGTGATTTTTAACTCTAGAATTACACAAATATTATAATTATACAATATTCTACATTCTGACACTGCATTTCAGAATCCTTATGAATAGCAAAGATCCCAGGTGATTTCTGAATCAACAAAACTCTTTTTACATTCAGAAGTCAAACATGAGACAGAAAACAAAACAGTACCTTTGCAGGACTTTTATATGGTTTCAGTTCTCCTTGGTTACTAATGAAACCCTCTCCTCTGGAAGCAAACCAAATGGCACAGCCAATACTGTCATCCAAGACTGTATCCAGTGGATAGATTAAGTAATTAATACGTTGTTTTCTCATTTTTTTCAATTCGTCTAGTGTAACATTAATTTCTACTAAGTTCCAGGTTCTTGAAGGGTTAATGGCTTCTAATTCCTTCAGTCCTGCCCTACCAGTGATTCTGTCAGGAACATCAAAGCAAGAGAAATGAGTACCAGTGTCAGCATCAAGATCATGACAGCTTTCTTGAGGACAAAGCAAATCAAGCTGTACTTCATGGCTGGTATGTCTTTTAGTGGTACCCCTGTGCTTAGCTTGCTCTTTCATCATGAAAGCCACATTGAGAAGATCAATTGGCTCCTCCAAAGGTACATGTTTATCAGCCAGGGCTGCAATAACCATAGAATCAATGCCACCAGAAAAGAGCACTGCAACATGTGCTTCCTTACGAGACATGCTTGGAACTTCTCTTATTTTCTGATCTGGATCTCTAAAGAGACAGAGGACTCGTCTCTTGACTGCCTCATTTAAAACATCAATGAATTCACAGGCTAATTTTTTCTTGTGTTCCTCTGCAAGAAATTCTTGAAGGGTTTCTACAGAAACCACACAGTTAATGTTGCTAAAATTAGAGCCTGGACATGCACCTGAAGCTTTAGAAACTGTTTTATTTAAGGAGGTAACTGGTGCTCTAAGACACAGCTTTGATTCATTCACCAGGAGACGAACATGGTTTGGTAAGTCTTTTGACATTTGGTCAAGAACATTAACGCATGTTTCTTCTACTGCTTTCTCTCTGCAGCTGTACTTCCATGGAAACAATGTTAAAGACAAAGATTTAGTTGTTGCACAAGCTTTGAGATCAATTTTGAAAATTCCAGATGCTGGGACTTCTTGCCATTGGTTGCCTGATTCAGAACAACCGCTTACAGATGTGAGACAGAAAGCGCTGTCAGCCTCATTACTGAACTGCCAAAGCAAACTACGACGACCAAAGTAATCCCTGCCAAACCATAAACTGTGTCTGGGTGCTTCATAATAAATAAAAGACCAGGGACCCTGAAGTGATGAGAAGAGGGACAAAATATCCATTTCACTGCTGCATAAAGCCAGATGATGAAACATTACTTCAGTATCATTTTCTAGATTTCCTACATGCACTCCACCGAAAATTTCTCCATTCCAAAGGAAAACATTGTTATTGGCATCTTCCAGAGGCTGAGGAGTCACCAGTCCCCTCAAGTGAAGTACATGGCCTGAAAACAGACATTCATAAGAGAGATCAGACACAGTTTTTATCAACTGTTGGCTACTGTCTGGTCCTCTTCTTCTCAGATGGCAGAGGATGTCTTCACTTAGGAAATCACGAATCGCACACTGGCTGCACAGGGTAACAACACAGCAAATACCACACATTGCAACGGGGAATTCACATCAACTACTTCTTGATTTTAGCCTTCTCTGAATTTTCCAGCTCCTGATGGGCCTTCTTCAATTCATCTAATGTATCTGTGTAAGAGAAAGTTACACAAATAATCAGTTTCATAAACAGGAAAGTTTATCCATAGATAAGTTTAAGAGTACATATACAAAATTAGTAATTCCAGCCACTTGTTCAATTAAAGTGATAAACATAGAATACTAATTAAACAAAGTGCTATGTTTGTGTTCCATCATTACTAACACAAGCTATATATGGTTGCTGTAGCATAGTCCTCTTTATTTTTACTAAGATGATGATTTTTTCCCAAAGAAAGCCCCACTGCAGTAGGGGAATGGCCAACTCCTGCCTATAGTCAGTATGACTTCAACATTCTGTAGTAAGAAAAGACAACTGAAAATTAAAATGGCAGAGCTATTAACCCAAATCAAAGCAAAGAGAAGTAGCAATTGTTGACTTGAGAAAATTAAATTTATATTTCTAAATTTATACTCTTCTGATGCTTGTTCCAACATCATCTCTATTATCCATTCTCCCATTACTTTGCATTTGACACAAAGCAGCAATTTTCTCATTTTAACATAGCTTTGAAATCAGCTACAAATACAGCTTTTAAACATTAACTATTTGAGATACCTTTACTCTGCAAACTTACTTTTGCTCTGAGACAGCATTTCTGTCCGGTCTGCAAGGAAGAATATGTTGCTATTGGGTTGCTGCTTATAAACTTTCTGTAAAACAAAACCCACACTGCATTAAGTCAAAGCAGCAGATTCTGGAACCACACTGCAGCAGAAGCTGGTGTGGGTCCAAAGAGACACTCCTGGTATAACAGTGGAGGGGTAAGTTCTGCCCTGCCAACACCAGCGTTCTAATGCTGTACCATCAAAAGCATTCAATGCTCAACCTAAGACAGTTCTGAATTTCTCTTTTCCTCATCCACAAGGATCACATTCTATTTTAAACAAATGCACAGAAAAAGTAAGAATACCTCATGAATCCTTGTGATTGACTCAAACATCTTAATGAAATAAATAAAACATAAAAAAACCAAAAAACCCCAACACTGCACAAGTATACATAATAAAATAATTTGCAGGACAAATCATCCTGAGCACAGCAGACCACATCTTTAATAAAATTTGTATAACAACAAATTAAAGACAGCATGCTCTGATTTTGTTGCCCCTCTTGTCTCTACGTTTATTTTTCCACTTAAATGAAATAGTTATAAGCAAATTTGTAAAACCTTACCCGGTTCTTCTTCAAATTAGAAAGCTCATCGACTACAACCTTCTGCTCTTTAATCTGAAAGGCAAAAGATGCATTTGAATTTAATGATAAAAACAAGACATCATATTATAATCCTAGTGGTGAGTGTGTCTACTGATATTTTAAGACAGCAACATGCATGTATAGCTGCTGTTCTCCAAATGAATCACTGAAGGCAAAGTAAGTATAAAAATTACTTAATTTCTCTGGAAACAGGCTATTTCGCATGCATTGGTATTTCTCCTACCCTCAAAAGCCTCTGGGAAGCCAGAGTACCTATAGCTGTTTATAATCAGAGAGCACATTTTTCCACCTCTAAAAAGAACATGTACACAACTAATACAATATCAAATAACTTTTTTTTAAAAAATTAGCATAATATCAAGAATATACTTTATAATTACAGCTTCAAAATTATATTAATGTAAATCCAAATACTCTAGAACTGTATTAGAAGCAATGGGAGCCTTTCTATTGCTCTGGATTTTTACATTATCTTCCTTAGTGGGGTTTACCATTCTGTTTTGCACTGATAGATGTGGCAGATATTCCCATTTTCTTTTACAATGGCAGCTGTGAAGGCTAAAGAGTAATCAGGACTGTAGCAAAAGCCAAAAACTGAAACAATATCTGCTCAGGGGGCGTAATGCTTTTTGTTAGAAGCAAACAACACGGGTTTCTCTGCTCTTCCTTTGTGCCTCCTGGAACTGGTGCAACAGCAGGAAGCTGCCACACAGTGAGGTCAGCCAAACTGAAATATGGCACACTGAAAGCTCCAGCAGCTACATCAAAAACAAACCAGCAGAGCCACGCTCTGCTACGAACTAAACCAGCCACTTAGGCACAACAGAAGTGACAACCTGTAGCTCTGTAATGTCCCAGCTTTGCAGCTTCCAGGCAATCAAAAGCATTGCTGTTCCTATACAACATGGCCATACAAAAGTATTTTTTTCATATAATCATGTAACATTAAGGGGTTGGAAGGGACTTTAAAGATCATCTAGCCCCAACCTGCCCCCTGCACATCCCACTAGACCTGGTTGCTCCAGGCCTTATCCAACCTGACCTTGAGCACTTTCAGGGTTGGGGCATCCACAGCTTCTTAGGGCAACACGTGCCAGAGCCTCATCATTCTCACAGGAAAGAATTTCTGCCTAGTTTGTAACCCACATTTGCCCTCTTTCAATTTGTACACATTATTCCTTATCATTACAGTTCCTGAAAAAGAGGCCCTTCTCTGGCTTCCCTGCAGGCCCCATTGGGATACTGGAAGGTTTTTTGGGTGAAAGTTCCACAGGGCTTGGTAGATTGCACACTGAACAAAGCTGTGGGCACCAGGGAAGAGGGAGGGGATACATGAGGAGCACCAGCCTCCACAGCTGAAATCTCTTGGGACATCTTGGGCAGATAAAGCTGAACAAGGTATTAGAAGGAAGCCATATGAGAAGCAGGTGAGGGTATTTGGTTTGTCCAGCCTGGAGGAGACTGAGAGGAGACCTCATAGCAGTCTATAAGTTCCTTAGGAGGGGAAGTGGAGGGGCAGATCTCTTCTCCCTGGTGAGCACAGGGAATGGCCTGGAGCTGGGTCAGGGGATGTTTAGGTTGGATACCAGGAAAAGGTTCTTCACCCAAAGGGTGGCTGGGCACTGAACTCCCCAGGGAAAGTGGTCACAGCACCAGCCTGATAGAGTTCAAACAGCTTTTGGATAACATGCACATGGTGTGATTCTTGGGGTGTCCTGTGCAGCGCACGTGTTAGACTCAATCACTGGGGGTCTCTTGAAACCCACGATACTCTGTGATTCTGTCAGAAAAACCTCACTGTGCCTCACTTGACATGTCAAGCTCAACTTGAAGCAGTAAGACCCAAAATACCAATCTGACAAGCGAGCTATTAGCGAGGCGACACGGGGTCGCTAAGTGCAGGACGCTCTCGGGGCCCGAGGGAGCAAGCTCGGGCACAGGAGCCTCGGTCCCTGACATCACCTGCCCTGCTCTTCCTCACGCTGCTCGCACCCGAGGCGACAGGCTCCGGGGGCCGCCCGCGCCTCGGCCCGGACCCCGGCACAGGGCCCCGCGGGGCCGCCTCC
>VWYP01028686.1:532719-555888 GCA_013400435.1 Pycnonotus jocosus | reverse complement strand
CCGGCGGGCACAGAGCGCTCTCCCCCGGCGGCCGCCACAGCCCCACACGCTCCCACGCACGGCCACTGAAGCCAGTCACGCATGCGCGCAGGCGGGGCCGCGCAGAACACCACCAATGAGCAGGCGCGGCCGAGCACGCGCCTGACGGGGCACCAATCAGCAGGCGCGGCCGACGGGCCACCAATCAGCAGTCGCGGCCGAGCACGCGCCGGGGCGCGGGCCAGCCGGCGCGAAGCCTAAGGGGAGCTCGCGCCCCCGCCCGGGGGAAGGCGGGACTGCGCCGGCTTGTTCCGGGCTGGACGGAGTTCCTGGACTCCGGTAACTCCCAACCCTCTGGGAACCGTGTCCGGGAGGGCATCGGGACAGGCCCAAGGTGGGGAAGATGTTTGGAATGAGGCTTGGAAACTTTGCTCCTTGTGGAGTGTGTTGGAACACCCGCAAAACGAAAGGAGCTTCTTGGTGTGGTGTGACCCCTGGCTGCTGCCGGGCAGCGGGCTCTCAAACCCCTTTAAACGGTTTGCTTAAAGGTATTCCACAAGAGATACGAATCATACCCTATTTACAGATATTAGGATCATATGTTTCATTGTGTTCATTGTTAGGACATGTTTCTACGAGAAAGATAGAGAGGGATTTTTTAGAGGGGCATGTAGTGACAGGAGCAGGGGAATGGACTCAAACTGACACAGGGCAGGTTTAGATTAGGTACTTGATGGAAATTGTTTACACAGAGGATGTGAGACACTCGCACAGGTTTCCCAGAGAAGCTGTGGCAGCTCCACCCTTGCGAGTGTTCAAGGCCAGGTTGCACAGGGCTCTGAGACACCTGGTCTAGTCCCTGCCCATGGCAGGAGGTTGAAAAGAGATGATCTTTAAGGTCCCTTCCAACCCAAACCATTCTAGGAGTCTGTGATTTTATTATTATACAAGATGGATGTTTAAGACCATCCACCTAAAATGGTCTTAACATTTCTCTCTCTTCCATTCCACTATAGATATGTCACAGTGATGCATATGACTACCTGTCTTTATAAATACATTGTCTCATTTTTATCCCTTTCCTTCTTTTAAAACGTTCTATAATTATTCTAAACACTCAAGAGTAATCCAATTTTACAGACTGCTACCAGTTGTAGGATTTCATGAGATTTCTATCCCACTTGTAGTCCTTGTGGTACTGACTGTGGTGCAAATATAGTTCAAATCTTCATGGACCATTTGAAATATTTTTGCAACTTTAGTAAGAGAGGTAGGAGTGTTGACTTTTTTTGCTTTAATATCTCATAATCATACATATTATATACTTTGATAATACTTACAGTTTGTGAGGAAGATTACACTTTGGTCGTATCCATGAGCTTCGTTGGAATGTCTGTGATGTTGATCAAAATTTTTGATAGTGGTATAGGAAGAATAGGGATTTTGGCTCCTAGTAGAAGGATGAAGAAAGACAATTTGGCTATAAGAATATCTGGCAATACACTAACATACAAAAGGTGTGTCTATTTGCTTTTAACAGAAAGAGAAACTGAGGTTACACTTTCCTAAAAGGTCAGTCTTGCTCCACCTTGAAGCACACACCTGTGCCTCCAGCCTTGCCTCACCATGGCTGCGTGTGGGGCAGTGTGGTGGGACGGCTGAGGGAGCTGATCTGTTTTTCTCTGCAGTGCAAGCTGCTGCTGTGATTCTGGCAGTCCCAAAGCCGAGCAGCTGAAGCTGCTGAGGAGTTGTTGCCCAGCAGATGAAGTGGTTCTGGGGCTTGTCCTTTGAATTCCTGAAGAAATACACTTATCTGGGTCACATAGATCAGTTTTGGTGCTATTGCTCAGTGTGCTTTGTAGTTTGTCACTGTTGTTCTGTTGAGTAATTTGTTTAATCTGAGTAACTCCCAACCCTCTGCTGCTCAAGTGTTTTATTTGTTGTTCATATGTTACAAAGGTTGATGATCAAGTAACCCAGTAGTCAAAGTATAATTTCTGCACTGATTATCCTTTTTATGTTCAGTAATAAATGCAGTTAATGTTTCTTAATCAAAAAATCCATCACTCAGTGTTATTGATTGTTTCAGAAGAGTGAATGGTTTTGAGGCATAATAGCAAATATGGAATGGTTTTAACTTCAGATCTTACCACAAATCGGGGATTCTTCTACTGATATGGAGTGGGCTTTTGATAGGTCCTCTTAAAAAGGAATGAAATCCTGTGACAAGATCGCTCCTGAAATTACAGTCATACCCACAATACAGCAGCTGTGTTTGCAGCTCAGCAAAGGAAGAGGTTGGCACCTGTTCACTGCCTGTGCAGAGCAGTGTCATCTCCATTCCAGGGCTGCTGCAGTTCTGGTGCTGCAGTGTGCCTGCACTGTTATTCCTGAGAGCTGGGGAGGGCACTGAGAGCTCATCTGGCTCACAGCTAAGTGGGCAATGTCATTCAGTGGCATGTCTCTGGTCATTGTGCTTGTGTCTGTGCACTTGTGCCAGCTCTGGAGTTCTAAACGATTTATTTTTACTATTTCTGGAGGTTAATAACACCTGACACAATGTTACTAAAGTATCAAGGAATATTTCAGTCTTTTAAAGCCCTCACCTTTTCAGTATGTGGTATCTTTAAAAATATGAAAAATAAAACAAATTACCCGACCAGTCATGGAAACAGCTCAAAACCAGAAGCAGTTGCTGATGCCAGAAAGTCTTTGAAGTTGTCATCACCTGTTAGCAAATGCATGGGCAAAACAGTAACCTTTAAATAACCAAGCTCCAAAGGGCTGCTGTTAAAATCACACTGAAGAGGGGAAGCCATCCTTGTGACAACACTGTCAAGTCTTGAAGACCTCTGTTCATGTCAGCATAATTGTGTTGGAGGATTTTACAGCTGTGGGAGGCACAGGGTAAGACTGATACTGCCTTGGAGGCTTAGCAGCCTCAAAGTTTCCGTGTTTTTTGCTGTGGGCTGGAAATCCGCATGTACCCGGTTCTGTATCTCCCAGCTAATGCTTGGTAACATCATGGTAACATTATGGTGTTACACCACCATAATCAGTTGTGGGTTCAAGTCTGAGTGGTTTATGAGGTTCGGTTAGTGGCTGTAATCTGAGGAAACTCGTCATGCTTTAAAAGAACCGGTCACAGAGGTTCTTGGAGGGGAAGAGCACCAGGAGAATTGTAGCTCTAATGTTGGCCACAAGAGAGCAAGCTGAAACTGTGCTGGCTGCTCAGAGACAGGTAAGGAAAGAGTGGGGCCAGCCATGTAAGGTGGATGAGGTCTCTAAAAGGGGAGAGCACAGTCAGAGGATATTGCATTTATGTAGGTTTTTGTCTGTTTTGGAACATCCTCAGTTCTGATCCTGGGTTGTTTTGTATTCAGACATTGTATCGTCATAATCCACGTAAGTAGATTCTGAGATGTAACATCAATCTCTCTGTTGATTTCACAATTGAACTCATATTTTAATGATTTGCTAATTTATGCCAGTTAAACAAAATTCAAATTGTTGAAATTAGTTAGATTTGCTTTATGATAATCCTTCTGCTAATTTTTCTGAGACATCAGGATTTGAAGGCAGTTTGGTTAATTTACACAGCCAGGGATCTGGATATATACACTGGAATCTAGGCGAAGCTGTGGTTTGTTTCCTTAGGTTAAGTACCTAGATTGTCAATTACACAAGAAACCTTGCAAAACCTATAATCATTCTACTTTAAAAGTCCTGTCACTGCAAGTAAAACAAGAAGTCTGAGCAGTTCTATGGTCTTGAAGTACAGTCAGTTTTTTGAACCAAACAGCTGAACCAAACAGCTTATTTGTAAAATACTCCCAGCAGCCTTTAATCTGATGATTTAAGTAAGAGAAGATTTAAAAATAGGCTTTTCCAGGTCCACTCTGTTCTTAAATGTAAAACTGAAATAACTCTAATGAATACAAGAGCCCTTCTCCAGGTCTTACATTGCTGTAGTTGAGAAGATGGTTTGACCTTTAATTTTCATAATTTTTCCTTCCTTAATGCAGAACAATTTATTGTCCACTTTGTTAGACTTTAAAAGAGAGTTAAGTTCACGTTAGTGCTAGTTTCACTTATAAATGCAGAACTAAAAGATTTGGGTTTGTCTGTTGCGGGACAGTCCCTCACATGCTCTGAATAACCAACACACAGGTTTACTGCAGGAACTGCTTTGAATATGGGATCGGAGTTCCAGATACACATTTTGAGCAATGAATGTTCAGGGATCTTAAAAGATCAGGTCCTCTGTCTTAAAAAACAAACATTTTGTTTGCAGTCTAAAGATGGAAGCCTGGTGCCTGGATGCTGGAAGCTCTTCTGTTGGTGCCACCAAAGAGCAGGCGCTTGAGAGGCTTAGAATTGCTCAGCAACATTGTATGCACAGATGCCTCATTTGGATTATCTTGGATTGGGCATCTTGATATAAAATCAGATTAGTGCTAATACTTCTGCCCAATGAGAAAAGGAAAAGACAACTGGACCAAAACCACTCTGAGTGAAGAGTCAACCTGCCCAGTAAGTCTGCTTTTTGGAAGCTGAGTTAGGAAGCCTGGAGAAGACTGGAGGGATAATTATGGGCTTGCTTCTTGTTCCTGTTGGGAGTGCCTCCATGACAGTAAGTACTGTATTTAATACTATGTACAACTGATATTTTCTGGAAGATAAGACCCAGAGGTTGGATTGTTTTGGAGGAGTAGGCAGGCCTGAGCAGGATGGGCTGAAGGTATGGAAGTGGCAGCCTGCTTTTGCTCCTGTGATATGGGTCTTCTGGAATCAGGGACTCGGTAATTTCAGCTGGGATAGCTTTCAGCCCCATAAAACTCGTTCCATAGGCACACAACAGACACCTAAGGGAGAGCTTGGGCAGAACAGAACATGTCTGAGCAGGCTGGAGAAAGGGGGAAATGCATAATACCTTTGCAAGGCTCTCTGAGGCAAGAGTGAAGGCTGTTTGCTCTAAGATGCCCAGGTGGATTAGGACCTTGCCTAGGCTATTTTATTAAATGTGTTACTCTCATGTGCTTTTTGTGTCTTTGTTCTCACTGTCACATACATTTGAACTTAGCTCCTGCTACTGGGCAAATAGAGCCACTAGGGAGATTGTTTTTCCAGGTTTGGAGATGGGAGTTATTTGAAAGGAAACACTAAGGTTTTCAAATTCTCATGTACCGGAGGCCATGTTATCAAACAGCTTATTGGGCTTCATTTATTTTTAAACTTCATTCTTTCTGTCTTAAGCTGTGCTGAGGCCTTCCCATTTATGCCATTACCCACTATCCTTATTCCTCTCCAACTTTCTTTCTATTTATTTTCTCTCTACTTGAAGTTTTGGTACAAATCAGCCTGCACACATGGCAAAACAACCTGGGACCCAAAGAAACTGAACCTTGAGTAGAACTTTCAGTCTTGAGGGTTATACTTGCTCACCATCCTTTTATGGTGAATATGATACTTAGTGCTTTCGGGTCCACAGAACTCAAAATACCCAACTGAGACTGATGGATACAGAGAGGAAATCAATAGATTAAAGTGACAGTCCTGTCAGCATCAGTTTACATGGCATAAAGGAGGAAAATCTAGAGTGGCCATGAGTAAAATGCAAGCAACATGGACAACATGTGACTGCATTTGATTCTCTCCAGACCAGAATAAACAGAGGCATGACTATAAATTGTAATAAAGGAACATACATTTCCAGAATGATTCCAGTCCAAAAGCAGGAAAGTTCTCTCTAAAGAAGGGAAACAGACAAATACTTTTTACTTTGTATCTTCTTAGCCTTCCCTGCTCTTTCCACCATCAATGAAGTCAGGAGATAATGAATTGGTCAAAATCCTCTTATGGACACTGTTCAGAGCTCAAATGACAATTCAAAATTTAAAGCAACTCTTAGACACAGAGTATGGTTAAGATTTGACTGCAGGGGTTCTTGAGATCTCTGTCCCAGTAGGGAAAATACTCCTACATCTGAGCTCCTGAACAGGGGTGTCACAGGCTGTGCTTAGATTAATGATAAGCATAGTTAAAGTGATAAATGTATCACAACTGTTATAGAATTTATACAGTAATCAGCACAATTAAAGCAGAGTAGGTTTGGCCAACACTTGCTGAAAAAACCTCATAGTCCTTGCAACTATCAGATTTACCCTATTACTTACACAGCTACTGCAGAAGATTACATTAAGGTATCTGATTAAAAATTGTATTAACTGGAAAGAGGTCATGATCTCTTTAAAAATCAGAGGAAGACAATAATAGCTCTCTTTTTTTAAAAAAAAAAATTACTTTTTATCTGAAGTATTTAATTGACTTTAATCCTCTGTTAAGTAAGTCCACTGTAGAGAGCCTAATATCTTGTTTGTTACTGAAATGGATGCAACAGCTCCTCAGCTGCACATAGAGCCATTGGAAGTATATTTGGCTAAGAAATGAAGGCTCTAGCATTCAGATACTGTTCATGTAACTTACACTTATTTGTTTACTCTGTTTTCCACAAAGTGTTGCCAGGAGACTTTGCCAGGCTTATTTTCAATCATGCTCTAAACTAGACTCCAGCAGGCTGTATGCTTCCTCCATTAGTGCTCTGCCTTTGTCTTTTTAATAAAACAGCTTACACCTTGGAGAATAAAATATATTATTTCAATGAGTGAAAAACTGGAAAATTTTGTTCAGAGATGACACTGGGAAATGAAATGCATTTCATGTTCTGAGTAAGAACTGTAAAAAGGATTTATTTTTTGTTTACTCTCATATTTAGTATTTTAAACTGTAATAAACTCATTGTCATCTTATTATAGAAGAACTTGGATATGTGATCTGCATCTTGCTTGTTTAAATGAATAGTACTCTGCAAAGCTGAATTCTGCTGCTTTCCTCTTATAGATAATTTGAATCAAATTACTTGATTATGAAGCAAGATGAGAAAGGTTTAGCTGGCAAAGAGCTATTTGGGTTATTGCAGTCATCTTGCAGGGAATTTAAGCAGCACAGTCTCGAACATCTTGCTGCTGGAGGATTTTCATTAGATTTAATCAAACTTCAGATCTCACCTGTGTAAATTTACCTGTGTGGAAGTTTGTGAATACAGAAATACAAGTTTATACATATGCACATAAGCCTACTCTATTAGATAATAATTCTAGATATTCTATTATTGTTAGTAGCATTTCTTTATATTGCAGAATTCTATGTTTCAGATGTATTTACGTTGTCCAATCAGTACAAATGTGAAAGTTAGATGATATTAAGCACTTTAAAACCCCTGCAAATAATAATAATAATTAAAAAACACTTGGGGAGAACAGAAAGGATTTTAAAAAGCTTTATACCTTAAGAGATGCTGTTCTTGCTCCACATCTGATCTGTCTTGCCTACCGATACATGATTTTGTCTTGGGCTCGATGACCTCTGGAGATGCAGATGCTGTTTTGAAAAGGATTTTTAAGTCATCATGGATAACTCAAATAATATTTTTTCAAGTTTATAGAACTCATTAAAACCCAAACTCAGGTGAGTTAACACTTGGACAAAATTAAAATTTGTACAAACAGAACAGCAAAGGGGGAAATTTCAGATGTAATGAATCAGACCTAAATATGCATTTGATACCACTGCAGTTTGCTATCTTCATTCAGGCACTACTCTGCCCAAAACCATGCAGGATATCTTAGTATTTATCTTGGCAAGCATATTCAGTATTAAATGTATACCTCAATATATCATCTTGACAGAACAGTCAGTGTTCAAGCTGCTTTTAGATTTTCAAAACTGAAGGATTTTTTCTTTAACTAGGCTACATCATGCAGGTAGCTGATGAAGAAAGCTGAACATTTGACTCTAGTTACTGAACAATTCAGTTTCTAGCCATTGCAGAGTTTGAGTGTGTCTCATATTCTGGTGCTGGGGACAAAGCTGAGGAGATTGAAGGTAAAGGTTTTGTGTTCTAACATGTAGATAGGGAAGTCATTTGGGGGAGTGGAGGAAGAGAAGATTTGTAGTATTGAGCCTCTTCCCAGCAGAGCTTCTAATGACAGGTTGCACCATCTATTCTGCCTGCATATCTAGCCCTGTGCAGAACAAAAATGAGGAAATACTTGCTAGATGATTGGCAAGATGTTTGCCAACAGTGTTGACAGTATTTATCTTTCTGATCTGACACTTCTCTGATACTGTGTGTTTGACATGTGGGAGAATTATTTACAACACTATCAGAACTGGGAAAATGGTTGAAAGAGACAGCCAAATAATAGAGATTGTTTGCTCTTTTAAATTTAATTTTATAACAGAAAAAGCACTGATGATGGGGTTTTAATTTATTTAGAACTTAAAATATTTATTTTGCCCATGGTTGGTAAGTGAAATGTAATGCCACAGAAATTCCTAGTTTTAAAATGCTGATTTTTTTTAATAGACTACTTTTCTGAGTAGTAATAGTACTTTTTTGTCCTAGAGTACATTTCAATAAGGAGAATGAAATCTCATGCTTCAATAATTGTCAGAAGGGAATTAATCCAAGTTCCTAAGTCTCCTGTAGTTGTGTGTGCAAAAGGAGCAGTGAGTTACACAGCTGCTGAAATCTGCTCTGTAATACTGGCTGTTGTAGGGCAGGCCAGAATGTCAGGAACTGAGGTGGATCTGACAGATCTTATACTGCAGGGTCAAATGTTCCTGTTGAGAAGAGAACAGAACAACAAAAGGCACAGTATCTTGCACCTACACTAACTACTGCTGGCTGCTCAGTGTTCCAGCAATTGCACAAATGCCAGTTGTCTTGTGTCAGAAGATAGGCAGCTGGCAATGCTAAGCTTTGGTTATCATCTTTACTTTTGAGGCTTTCACTGTGCTAATTAGCATGACTAATTAAAAATAACTGGATTCCCTGAGGTTTGTTGCATTTGCTTTTTAGCATTAAAACATTGTTTTTTCCAACTGAAGAATTTACTAGTTTTTACTGAGATACAACTACAGGGGACTCTGTTTAGACATTAATGCAATTAATGTTTATGGTTTTTCTCCTTGTTCATCTTTAAAAGTAATTTTGCAACATATCTTTAGTAAATAGGTCTTTTTGCAAGGGTTTATTTATTATATATCTATCAACTTCTGATTTTCAGAACAGAAGTCATGCATAGCAAAATTATTTAGCAGCATTTTATTGTTTAATTCTTCATGGTTTGTTCTTCATCAGTGTACTGTGTGTTTGGACCAAGTAGCTCTCAGTGCCTGTGGAGCATCTTCTGTATGACCCAATAGGTGAAATATTTCTGGTAAACTCAGTTAGCTCTGGTTAATTCATGTTCCATGTGTTACTGTGATTTGATGTTAGACTGCACTTTCAGTTCTTCATATTTGAAAGTCATTAAGCAGCCTTCCTGCTTGACTTCAGTACCATTGCTTCATGTGTTTATTTCCTTATTGTTTAATTTTAAAATAAAACTATACTTCTGAGGATATTTAAAAGTCATCACCCACTCTGCACTAGGTATGAAGTAATCTCCATTTCCTGGCCTTAATTGTTGCATAACACTGCAATGCACAGTGGTGGAACAGCTGCAACATCCTGACTGAAAATTCTGCATTATGTCTAAGGAGGGAGTGTGGTGTAATCAGGCCAATGTTCTGTCCTTGAGCACCCTGCAGTGTGTACAGAATTATACAAAACATGCCAACTTCAGACAGGAAGGATTATTCATTGGAGGAAATTTCCTGGGTAACCCAGCCAGGTTTAGAGCGGACATTATGAAAGGCTCTCACTGGGCAGTAGGTTTATCCAGCAAGCTGCTTTTCTGCAACCAGAGATTTGATGAAAGATCAGAGTGCCACACCCTGTGCATAGGTGTGGGAAGAACATTTATCATTGTTTGGTTTGGTACCCAAGTGACGTTGCTGATTTTTGATTTGCTGAGGTGATGAGCAGCCTGACCTCTGTCTCAGAGGGCACACAGGCATACCTCAAAATTAATAAAAACCTTTCTCATGGAGTATCTTGCTGTCCTTTTCTATTTCCCTTATGATTTAACTGCTTCTTCCACAGCTGTTGCTCTCATTTTGACACCCTGTGGTTCTCAGGGTGCAAAATATACAGCCATGTACTCCAATTACTGATAGTTGTGTTTTGTTCATTATTTTGGCAGGAATGCTTGTACAGCTGCTTCTTTTCTTTCATAAACCATGCCTGGGGACTGAAATCTTTATTCTGATGACAGTGAGAATATTTTCACCTTGTACAGAAATCAGGTGGTTCTCCTAAAAGCACTACACTAGAACCTTTTAGGCTACAGAATTTAAATATACCAACTGTCAGACTGTTCATAACATGGCTATCCTCTAATGCTTTATGATCCCCTGAACAAAGGTGGGGGGTTAAGTTTATAGCACAGCACCATCTTACTTGGCTCTTATTCTCCTCACAATGCCACAGCCCATCCTGTATGAACTGTGTAAAAAAAAAAAAAAAATTAAAAAAATCAGCTAATTATGCCTCCTTAGCAAAATAAAAAATTCTAAGGTGCCGCTATCGGATGAACCAGGAACAGATATAGGTGATATTTGGCAACTGGAAGCATTAATTAATTTCTCAAATGAGATAAAAGAAGATGCAGATGATGACAGAGGAGCAGTGGAACAGGTTGTTCAGGGAGATTTTGCAGTCTTCAGCCTTGGAACTGGATAAAGCTTTGAGTAACCCGATCTCATAGCTGACTTTGCTTGGAGCAGGAGAATAGGGAAGAGACCTTCTGCTCTCTTTTCCAACATGAATTGTCCTACTATTGAAATTTTTTGAGATCGAGAAAAGTGTGAAAGTGTCTAGCATCTCACAAGGTCCATAAAACCTGCCACAATGTAGCCTAATGTTTACCAGCAAGATCTTCCTTTAATCCATGACCCTTCTTTCCAATGAGCCTGCTCACATCTCCTGCTTCTGTGAGATGACCTGTGTGGAATGCTACTTAAACCCCATTTCCCTTATTTACTGATCTGCCACAGACTCCAGTACAAAGATTATATTTATCAGTTGGCCCCAAGGCTGCAACAAAAATTCTGTTTAACTTCTGTGAAGTTATAGTGGAGAGAGAGAACCAGGACAGTGTATACCATATTAATTTCATTTGCAGTAAGCCTTATTTTCTTCTGGATGCTTAACTACTGAAATTTAATTCCTTCTTCCATGCTGACAATATTACTGAGATCGATTAATGTTTTTCTTCCTTTCATGCTTTTATCACACTTTTTGCTTTGACCTGACCAGTGAAGCCACTTCCATTGTTCTACTCCAGCCATCCTTTAACTTCCATGTTTTTCTAATACCTAAAATAAATAGCTTACATCTTGCATTTCAGATGTTACTGTTACTTACTCCTCATTCCCTATTGTCCCTTCTGATCCTGCAGCTATGAGCTTTGCTGTATGGCCTCACAGTCACTGCTCTAACAGCTGCACTTCATCCCACAATTCCTGTGCCCACCAAAAAGCTGTTGCATATGAGAAAGCACACAGCAAACACCTGCAAGGCATGCAGTGGGCAGAGGGCTCTGAAGAGCCATCAGGGAAAGTGATGCCTGACTAAACTGAGCACCTCTTTACTCATTACACAAGGATCTTCTTTCCCTGGGGAAGTACAGTAAGGTCAGACACACTGGGTATTAGGTGGTCAGTAGTTTTTTGGTTATTCTATATATATTTAGTAACCAAGTAGGTCAGGAAAAATACAGTGGTAGCTCCCATGCTTTATCCATATGCTCTCTGTCCTGAGGAGCATCCAGTACTGTGGACAGTGTGCAAAAATGTTTTAGGTGTGAACAGTGTGGCAAATCATGACATGTCAATCCTGCAACATGCTCAAACTGCTTGCAAACTCTTTTTTACCGCCCCCTCCCCTGGATTTTAAGAAGGGCTCAGCATCCTACCACAAAGGAACCTGACTGGTACCACTGGTTGAGGAGCTCATTTTTAGTACAGTACATCTGTAAATTGTATTACTTATTTTCTATAAAACCAATTATCAACAAATGCCCAACAATATTAGTCAGTTGATAAAGTACCATCTGCTTATAATGGCCATTAATTTAATATCACCCTGCTCACCATAATATTACTGTTCCCTGTCTCCTGCTCCCTGTCCTCTCTGCAGAGTTAAACTTCATAAAGTATGCATGTGGTGAAGCTAATTAGCAAACTAATTGAATGCTGTCTCCATTTTCAAGTTTTCAGAATACTTGACTGACACTCATTAATTCAACCTCCTAGTGATACATAGAATAATCCTCATTCTATAGAGAAGAAAACTGGAGGGCATAAAACTAGACATGCCTGCATATGACAGTGCTCTGAATTTACCGTGCAGGACACTATTCATCCACAAATTTTAGAAAACTTTGGAAAATCTCTCTTTTTATAGCACAGGAAATGAAGACAAAAAAATGCACTTGTTTGGAAAGACACAATGCCCCTGTGATAGAACAAAAAGTAGGCTGACCAGTGGATTGTCACTCTATGGACACTGAGCTACTGATAAAACCTTAAGGAAAATATGACAAACTATTGATATACTTTTCCTGGTAGCTTGTGCAGCATGAGTTCAGCATTGGTACCAGTAGTTTTGGCAGCGTAAATCTTACCATGAGCTTTCTGAGCATGTACCCTATTTCCCTAGCCAGGCCCTGTAGCTGCTGCTCAACTCCATGGTGCCAGAACGAGATTGGAGGGAGAGACTGCATTATAGGTGCCCCCTGCATCAGTGACAAGATCCCCCAGGCAGGAGGAATCCAAGATTTCTGGGATTACTGGTTAGCACACAGCTATATAATTTCATTTTGGTATCAGCAGGGAAAAAGCACCGATTATCAGTGCTTACATCCAACTTTCAGTTAAGCCAGTTAAGCCACAAAAATATTCTTGTTTTTCTTTCATATTCGCATGTGAAGATTTAGATGTAATGTCACTTTCTGCAACTTCTCAAGTCATGTTATATGTGGTGTTCTTGAAAAGTAGCAACTGTGTTCTATAGTTTGGAGATGCAGCCTGTATTTTTTAAACTAGCTGTTATTTTGTTTGTTAAATAAGTACAACTTGCTGTCTTTTTTTACAAATCCTATATGCATGCTTAGTTGTGTTCCCATTTGAACATCTTGCAGAGTTATTTTTCAGTTGGTTGCCTTGAACTAGAAATATATTAAGCTATGTCAGTAAATTTTGTCTCAGAATTTAGTAATATTTTGACCTTTCATCAGGTTTTCTAGTTCTCCTTAGAATTAAAAATATGGCTTATTCAGTGATTATATAGAGTAGAAACAGAAGTGGACGAGTCACTTGATTAGTGTGGCATATCTGGCATTTCATGTAATAATTCACACTGGATAACTGACTTTTCTATTCCTATATTAGATCATGATAATATACTTTAGTTAGTGGCAGTACGTTAGCAAACACAGCAAATCTTAATTGTCAACAAACTAAAAATGTAGTTCAAAATATTTATGAAATCATTTGTTTGAAAAGTTTAGAAATAAACTTTATTTCAGGATGACTAGTGAGTTTTCTCAAGTGAGCTTTCTTCTGTTACGCAACACTGCCAAATCAGGTCAAGTTGTGATTTCATAGGTAGTTGAATCTATAAAACCTGACACACAAAACTTTAAGTAGACTCGTAGAAAACACAGGCATATTAAGTTGGATAGAAATTGCAGTTGATTTATGGCACCCATAAAACACTCATGGCCTAACAGATAAGACTGTTTTGCCTTCCTGAAAGATTTCAGTCTTGAGCAGGGGAATCGCTGGGGAAAGTCAGTTTGTGGTTATTTTTATAAATACATTTAATAAAACATAATTTTAACAAACACCTGGCATCAACAGTTTACTTTGATGCTATGGTAGAAAAAATCCCTGAAAAAATGCCCCAACTTCAGAGACCTGATGACCAATGTGAAATATATTTGTCACATGTATGATAATCGACAGTCCTCTGTATACCTTTTACACTTGGAATCTAATCCGACAATCAGTTGGGCACATGATCAGCTGATAAACAGTTGTACACATATGATTTACTTGAATCAAACATTAGCTAAACACAGAGTGTAATAATAGGTGAAAATAGGTGGAGAAGGGAGTAGATGGCAACAACAGATGGCGATTGCTTGCTTGCTTTCTCTAAGCATAGACTGTTTTTGCTGCAAAGGAACGAACAAATCAGTTCAATGCCCTCCTACTGTGAATTTGGCCTTTCATCTTCAAAGTACTCTCCAAACATTTATTAATTATCTTTACAACAGTCCGTAAGGCTAATAGATAAATACCAGCCTGCTTATGAGAAACTGAAACATGGAGGTGGAGCCATTGGTTGGCGGCCACATGGTGAGTCAGCACGGAATCTAAGATCAAAATCCAGAAGGGCCTGGCACCCTCTCTCTTGGTCAGTCGCTGGATTTAGTCTCTTTCTCAGTCTTCTCTTCCTGTGTGCCAAAGACTTGATTTTTTTGTTTTGCTTGCCTTCTTCCCGTCTGCCTTCTACTTCCTGCAAGCCTCACTGGGGATCAGATCATGTGCAAACTGGCAGGTATAGTTTTAATTTTTCTGTCTTTCCTCATCCTTTCTACTTAAGTAAATGCCCAGCCTTCTTGTCCCCTTATGTCCTATCCTTGGACTGTGCATTTTAGAGAAAGTAATAAACCTTGAATTGATGGAATCTTACATTCATTAATTTGACATATCAGAGCATAATGATGTAATTTTTCTAATTAAATGGCTGTACCTAACAAATCAAAGGAATTGATCTCATGTCTTGAATCAGCTAAAGAAATAGATCTTTTGATGGTTTCCTATAAATCTCCAAGTCTAGGTTCCTGTACAAACTGTTAAGGTTCTGAACTATTTTGTTCCGAACAGATAGTGATTCCCACAGCCTATATCCATGTATTTAACTATCTAAGGAATAATGATTGTGAAGACAGGCATGTTCCCTTGGACAATTTGGGATGATTCTCACCTTCTTAGTCAGTACCTTATGCAGTTACAACCACAGTTCACTACAAGAGCAGAAGCTCATATATTGTAGAGACCTCATTTTCTCTTTTCAGACTGCCTCCTAAAAACCAGTCAGGTTCCCCACTAAGACTCTGTCCAAGGGTTCTCCCTGCTCAAAGGGATCACCTGGAGAAAGCTGGCCACACTCAGACCATACAAATTGCAACCAAGTGATAGTGTTTCAATTGGTTGTGTGTAGAGTTTCCAGTGGAGAATCCTAGACACAAAGACTGAAGTAGATTTGGGAAAACTGAAAGTGGCTCTCAATCTGCCTGCACTTATGTTCTTCCCCTTCCTATGTTCTTGCTGTAAAACCTAGTGCAGAAGTGCTGCTGAGTCTCAACATAGAAAGATTGGCAAAGAACTCTGAGAAAAAAGAAAAAATTTCCTATACTAATAAACACATGCTGTCCTAAAGATACAACAGCCTCAGTAAGGTTATTATAGAGTAGGAATTTGATCTGTTTTTCTAAATTTAGATATGTGTCACCATCTGAGATGACGGACACTATCCTGTCTGCCACTCAATTAATACACCTGTACAGCTCAGGCCTCTTACAGGACCTGTGTTGTAGTTGCCACTTGGATATTTTACTTTCACAGGGTCTCTTTTGAGCTAGATGGCTACGTTTGGGAACTTATTTTGATCCTACATGACATATAGTCACTGTGAAGTTTTTCATCTCAATTAATCACTGTCTTGAAACTTGTTATGGAAAAAGCATAAACAAAACACTTGTTTTGCAAGGGGAGGTATGAAATCAATTGCTGTCAATAAGAATGTGGTCAAAACAGAAAGACTATAGAAGAAAGGAATTCATAAATGAAAAACCTGTGCTTCTCAGGATGGATGTGAATATTGTGTAAATACACATTAATTAGAGGTTTAATTGTGACAACGTTGTCCCTCATAATTATAGGTTACAGCAACTCTTATGTTTGTTCGCAAGGTTAAACACATCCCAACAATGCTTCTGACCATGTCTGACATCCAGAATTGCACCTTCACTTAAGAAACATCCTCTGCCTGTTTATCCTTTATAATTTCCCAACCACTTTGGAGCCCTATACTTAATTGACTTTGGCATGGATTCTCGTCCTGAAAACACTTGGAAGCACGTGCATAATTAATGTTTGAGTATTTCTGCTGAATAGAGTAATGGGCAGTTATGTGTTTTAAAGGACTGAAGACATAATTAGTGAGCAGCCCCTATATTTAAAAGACTACTTAAAACTTACCTTGAAAAGCAACTTAAGTCAACCTTTTCTGCAGTGAAGCAAGAGCCCTTCCTCAGCCCCAGCTGAGCTCAGAAAAAAATAATCAGTCTACTGTATTGAGACAATTTGACATCCTTTGGTCTTGCCATTGTTTTACATTTTCTGTGTGTGAACCCATGTGGTGTAGTTTAAGAATTTAGCTGTTATACACCTGCTCTTTGCAGAATCAGTAATATACAGACTTCTTCAGGTTATTTTCCTTCTCATAGTTATTTTAAGTTGTTTGAAAATATTTTCCCTTTTTCCTGACATATTAATGTCACAAAATGATTCTTTTTACCTCAAGACTCACGTGCTAGGCTTCATATGACCAGGACCCCATGATGTTGCTAACTTTCCCTATCAGCTCTCTTAATTTATTAATAATCATTTCATCCATTTGGGAGTGCTAGCCATAATGATAGGGTGGAGAAGTATTAGATAACAGCAAGCTATCAGTCATATTTGTGTTTTCTTCTTAGCTGATTAAAGGTACTGAGTAGATTTGTGCTTAAGATNNTAAAGGTATTGAGAAAATTTTGGTTTAAAAAATAAAAAAAAAAAAAAAAAAAAAAAAAAAAAAGCTCTGCAGAAACAGGTAAGCCATGTTTCCAGCTCTGATAGAACAGTGTTTGCACAGAGCTGAAACTGAGGGCTAAGAACACCTCTGGGCCCAAAGGCTTTGAAAAGCTTTCCAAGGCAGAGGAGTTTGTGTCCTGTCCCTGAGTACACTCCATAAATATACTGCTGCCAGCAGATTCCAGGTTCCATTTTGGACATTACAAGGTCTCCCTGGAGGTATCTCTGGAATATGATTCAGGCCCTGGGTGTCATTAATGAAACAGAGAGTGCTTTCTGTTGTATTTTAACTTTCACTTAGATTAGTTAGAAAATTAACAAAACAATATTAATATTAATGTTCTTATTAGAGCCCTTATAAAAGAAATTTCAGAACAAACTTAAATTTTCAGGTTTGGTTTGGTTTATTTTAATTTTTAAATTGGTTATTATGCTTTCCAGCCTTAAGGAAAATAGCCTGAAGATGAACAAAGCTTTCTATGGGAACAGCTCTCCCTGGCTGAAACAACAGTTAGTTGAAGTTTGCTGTGTTAGTGAGGGCATATACCATCACTGACAAGAGTCTGATGGGTAAACTGTTCTTTGAAAGCTAAGGTTAGGATTTATGAGAATTGAAGGCTACGTAATTGTACAATGATGACTAATTACTAGATTATTATGTTGTCATTATTATTGTAAATAATCGATATAGCGCTAACACCAAAGGATTATGGTAATGACATTGCAAAGGGGAAGAGACTGGCTTATTAATCTTAATAAGATATGGCAACTTAGTTAATCACTGTCTAACATCAAATACAGGCAGGTGGTAGTATGAGTATTTTCTCATACTCAGAACTGTGTGTCAGACTCATCTCTGCAGGTTTTGCTAAAGATGTATTTAGCTCAGTGTCATGCCCCAGTGCAGAGGCCTGTTCACACAGGGTGCTGTACATGAGTGAAGGGCTCTACCTGCAAGATTGATGGCTACACAATTGATGGCTGTTGCAGTGCATGTTATTTGTATAACCACAGAACAGTTCAAATCAATGATTTTATTCGCTGGCATACGCTCACTTCATCACGTGATTCTAAGTACATCTTGTACTTTATGCTTTGCCTTCCAAAAAATTGCTTTCAAGTTGTGGCTGGTTTGAACATAACTGTATCTTTGTCTCCAAAGACAAACATGTTTTCATAAAGACTGTTCTGGAGACACCCAGAAACAGAAATTGATAATGCAACTGAGGCTCTTCCCTTTTCCTGCTGTGGGATCACTGATATGACAGGTTGTTCAGTTCAAGCTAGTGGCAGGTCAAAAGAAACTTGTATTCCCTGATTCACTTCTATTCCAAGAAGTTTTTCAACATTGTCTTAAATCTAGAAATTTTTTGTTTGTTCTTTATTTCATTGAAATCAATGGAAACTAAACATGTGCCTGAAGTTAAAAATGTAGTTTTAAGTATTTTTTTGGCATAGAATCAGAATAAAACATTATAGAAAGGTGAACAGGGATATCAAAGCCTGACTGTCTTAAAGAGGTCAACCATAACCTCCAACAGGTGTTACTTAAGAGAAAGATATCTTTTATTTTTATCAGGTTGGTTGTTTTTTTTTTAAAGGGATACAAATACTGTCTGACTTGCTTTCATATTTGATTTTATTGCATGTATCAAAAATCCTTAACAATAAATTAAAGAATAAAGGCAAAATTCATAGGTATTAGAAGGCTGTAAAGGAAAAATAACAAATCCCATTTTTTTCATATAGCATACTAAAATGCACACAGGAAACAAAATACTGTTTATTAAGCATTATTCTATTGTTTAGTAACAGAACAATGACACCCAATAGGAGACAAACTACAGTAAGTTCTAATGAAGAAAACAAACCAAATGAGCTTAAATTGCAGATAGGCTGTTATCTTATTCTCCAGACTCATTTCAGTCTCTTCCTCAGCACAGTGTTCCAGTTCAAGTAAATAATTCCCTCTCTTGAGAAAGAATGTGCAGTATGATACAGGCAGTTTGCAGAAATGTTACTCTTGACATTTGGGTGCAAAACATCCACTTGTCCTTAAGTAGATGTGATGTCTTCTTTTAATTACTTTTTTCTCATTTGGTACAAGATGTTTTCTTTATTTGAGTTCAGGGTACAGTGTTTTTTTATGACTGCAAAAGATTGGACAAATGGATTCTCTTCTTGAAACCAGTTGTCATATAACATATGGCATAACATATAATGTATGATTTTAAGTTGTTTTGGTCACTAGTCATGCTATCACTTATCACTTACAGATGTTTAGCTTGCTTATGTGAACACAGAGCTAGTTCAGCTTCCTAAGCTGGTGTTGTGTATCAGCTGGATAACTTCTAGCTTCTCAAAAAAAAAATCTCAATTCTGAATTTGCTGGAGGTCCTGGATGATTTTCTGACAAGAGTTTGTCACAGGAGCCTAGCTCTGGTCCTGAAAATAATGATAGTTTCAGGTTAAATGACTGATCTGTCATCTATCCCTGAGAGACAGGAGCTGTCTCTTTGAAGTCTGAATGAAACAAATCCCATAAGAGCATCACACTGTGGATCTCAGAGAAAGTGTGAAGGAGTAGATGTTTAGTTAATGACCATTAGTAGATGTAGATGTTCAAATTGCTAACATGTAAGTGACATGAACAGGTCTGGAGTAAAACCGGGGAGACTCTTCTACCTCACCTCTGCCTGTTTCCCTGTGCAAGAGCACTGTAAACTTGGAGTGCCAGCTGATACAGAGATGGCAGTTCTGGGAGTTGGATGTGTCGTGTTATGAGCAGCAGAGCCACAGCTTCCCATGCCTAAGTCATAACAGGGGGCAGTGCAGTAAAGGCTTCTGAGCTTCACCCTTCAAAAGACACAGATTATACATATTCTTTCCAGTTTTGCTAGGCATTGTGAGAGCTAAATGAATAAAAAAACACTTTGCCCACCAAGAGGTGTGTTTTAGTGAAGAATGGCAACAACACGATAGTTAAACTTCGTGAAACCTCTCAGCTGAGTGTAAGATCTGAGTGTGCATGAGGTCTCTCACTATGATTCATCCCTCTTTGGTTAAACCATGATGACAGTTGCAAATATAATTTGGTAAAATTGCTATTGTTCTAGGTTCAGCAGCTCTATTACAAGCACAGTGCTTAAAGAAGCTGCCACTGATGTGGGCAGTTGTTTAAAGCCAAAATGTATCCTCTTATTTTTTAAGCTGTGTCTTTCCTGGAAGTGTATCTTTGACTATTACTGACATCATAGTTATGCACTTACCAATAATGAAAATATTTTCAGTTGTTTACATCTTATAGTTTAATTGTTGCCCTTATTGCTCAAAAAATTAAACATAAGGGGTTTTTGTTCTAGACAGCTGTCTTACTAGAAAGACTTTGAAGAATGTCTTTTGGATGAAATTATTTTTATATCTTAATCAGAAACTTTAAAAATCTAAAAACTAATTTACTCTTTATATTTCTTGATTCAAATAATAAATAGAGAAAATATATTACTAATATATATTTTTAAGAATGCATATGGAGTTTATCCACTGAAAAAACTTTAGTTAGGAAGACTATAACATAAATATATGTCTTGTAAATTCAAATCCCACTTTTCTGTCTCCATGTTCATTCTGCCAGTGACCATTAGTCAGGCCTGGTCTCAATTCCATTGCTGGTGTGCTGTGCCATTGTGTAAATTGTTGCTGCAAGACTGCTGAGTCGGAGGTGTACCAAGTAAAACTGGTAACTCCTCTCATACAACTTCCAGCTGTTAAACACCTCCCTAAACACATCAGAAAGCTGTAAATGTGAAAAGGCTCTGGTGAGCCAGTCAACCTGAAAAAAGATCTGTATCTTTAAATATATATTTACAAGGGCTTCATAAAGCAATCTAATAAAATTTGGATTTAGAGGAGTATTTATAAAAATATTTGAGGCTTTTTTTAGCAGCATCTTAGATGTAAAAATCAAAGTGCTCAAGCTAGTGTATTATGTTGGACATCAGTATTGTAAGGGAAAAAACCCGAGCACAGACTTACTTTAATAAGCTTGTTCATCAAGCAAAGTGGTGGCAAATTTAGGAGAAAAAGTATGAACTGCAACTCCCCTGCTTTTGGAAGGGCCTCACAAATCAGCTGTGGCCTTGTAGCTATATGTCTAAGGCCTCTGGACATTCAGCGGGGAAATTGTTAGAAAAGGATATAACATACATGGCTTGGGATGTAAGAAATTCTGGCTGGTACCTGCTGGCTGCAAGTACCCTGTGCCATTGTGTGCAGTGACTCTGGTGTGGCTGTGTGGTCATGCAGTGACATGTGTGACCTGCAGTGGACAAGCTGCATGGTTTATCTGCACTCTGCAGTCGTGTGCATCACACTCTGTGCACTGAGAACAGGCTGACCTCACTGTGTGCACACGATACAGCCTCCCCTGACATCCCATACAGCAGCATTCCAGACTCACTCTGGGTTCACTCTGTATCATACTGGACAGAGCACACACTCTTCCATGCCAGAAATCCCAGAGAGATATAGCACTCATTGCTTTTCAAATTTCAAAATTTCCATGTTTTCTTTAGCTCTTGTCATAGCTTGAATGTCACCTAAACCCTATTCATTACTAGTAGAAAAAATAGCAGAGATGATGATTTTACCTATATAATCCAAACCACTTGTATAAAGTTCAATGAACACTCAATCAGAAATTATTATTTAAACTCTAATTCATCCACATTGTTCTCTAGTAACAAAAAAAGGTTTAATCAGCAGTACTGTGCTGGCAAGTGTTGCTGGTGTCACTGGGTGAACTGCTGCTGTATCACATATATGTGAATGTATGCATGCTGTGCCTGAGAGACCAGATCAGACCCCATCAATCCAGGAACCAAACCATAACAGTGGCCACTAGTGCCACCAGGGACAGGGCTGGAAAAGATGCCAGTCCAGTGTGATAGTCTGCAATGGAGCAGGGCAGGCATCTGGCACACAGAGCTCCTCTGCCTTGTGCTGCCTTCCTGCTGAGATCCAAGTAACAGCCAGGGGCTAGACCCGAGCTCATCTGTGTACCTACCTGTGGAATACACTGCTCTTGTCAGTAGAAGTGCAAGAACTGACAGAGACTTAAAACCACTAAACATCAGTTTTGATATGCTGTAGAGATTTTTATTAAACACAGGCTAGTAAAATTGTTAAGGTTTAGGAAAAGTAATCTTTTTAGGTGTCAGTAAAGAAGAGTACAGTTTAAGCAGTAAGGCTTTATAAGAAAAACCATCAAGAAAATTTACTCTGCTTTTGATGCCAACTGAGAAAAGATTTTCTGCAAATTTTTAAGGAATATACCATAAGAAGAAACAACTCACCTAGGATAACCAATCCCATTAAAATAGCAATTTCAGGCTTCCTATGTTTATATGAAACTTTATTTCTGAAGTATTTTTCCCAAGGTATAGTTCCCATTATGCAAAGCATAATCCATGATTCATACATAGAAAGTCATCTAATTAATGCAAGAATACTTTGAACAAGATTACAGGAGTGGCAACACTAGGACAGGTTATTGGTCTGTTATGTCAAGCATTTGCTTCTGGGGTGGCCTATATACTTGGAAAAAAAAAAAAACCAACAAAAAACCAAAAAAAACAACCAACCAACCAACAACAACAACAACAAAAAAATCAAACAAACAAAAACCCCACAACCCAAACCAAAAGCAATTTTACACACAGAGGAGGGAACTTCACAATATTACACAATGAAAAGAGAATCTCAGCTCTGGCAGCCAAGAGCAATCATTGTGTTTTCAACTGCACAAGGACAGATAACTCTTTAAAATATTTTCATAGTATCCTGAAAAAGACCTAGCTTATTTTACATTTTGACTGGGTTTTGAGTTCTATAAACATACAGGTTTTTTGTGGTGGTCAATAACAAAAGTAGGTCACATATTGTGCAAAAAAAGCATTTATGGTAGGAACTGGGATGCTTCACCTGAAGCAGAGAACCTGAGCCAGACACAGCTGAGTCAATTCTACACCATCTTCATTAGAATAGAAATGCTATTTCAATTAAATAGCTTAAATTTTGGTACCCTGTTTAGGTTTCTGTTTTTTGGTTTTTTTTTTTTTTGTTTTTTTTTTTTTTTTCTTGGAAGCTCAGAATTGAGAGCACTGTCCTTGGCAGTGTTTTAACCACAGGCTTCTGGTACTTGGCGCTTCTCTTACAATCCCAGCTTCTTGAATCTGCATATTCAAGGCCGTTTTTTAAAATGCCAGAAAACAAAAAGGCAACAGCAGAGAGCCGAGCCAAAGGCAGGACTAA
>VWYP01028686.1:468263-532542 GCA_013400435.1 Pycnonotus jocosus | reverse complement strand
GGGCGCGGAGCGGGCGCGGGTGACCGGGCCGGGCTGCCGGCGGGTGGGGGGCACCGAATCGCGCCGTGTCCCGGTGGCGCCTCCGCTCTCAGAACGGTGTCCGCGGCAGCCGAGTGTGCCTGCTGCACCGAAATGCGGTGGATGTGTCCGCATCTGCTTTAGCATCTGTTTCTTATTTCTCATTTAGGATCTGTGATTGCCTATTTTACGTCTGCAAAGTTTCTTCTTTATCTTGGACATGCACTGTCCACTTGGGTAAGTAAAATACTGCCCTGGTAGAAGTAGGATTTTATTAATCTGGCTGTGATTTATCTGAGGTTTATTGGTGCTTTCCAAAAATCTTCACAAATTAGCACACCACCATAGAGGTCTTGTTACAACACTTTGCTATTAAAAGTTTTCATAATCTTTACAAGATATGTTACAGTAGGTTTAGTTTTACTGCAGGGTTGTGCAGTACTCAGTTTTTGGAGGGACTAGTTCTGTACCTTTTAATGTTTTTAAATAACTATAGAACCAGTGAGACTCCTTATAGAGGACCAGAATGAGAGACAGCCCTTTGCAGCATTATATGTGAAAGACTCCTATGTTTAATAATGGGAAATGCTCAGTGTTTACAATGGACTCAATACTGCCACTCACTAGCTAATTTGTTGCAAGCATCAGGAGTTGTCATCTGTAAAATCATTTGCTTCCTGAAATGCTTTCCTTCTGTGCTAATATAACTTACTATACCAGCTCTTACTCCCTTCAAGAATATTTTTAAAAGCTACCTTAAGATATGCACTAAAAATAGTCTGTTTCCGTTCCACAGAATAAAATTAAGAATGTGTGTATTTTAACACAATCTTAAGTCTCCATACAATGGCTTGGTTAAAAAATAAATTGAAAGTTTCCCACCATTTTCCTTGTTTTGTGTTTTGGTCCTGCATTTGGACTGGTTTGATGTATGTGTTGAACAACTGGCTGATTTGACAGTGCATGCCTGACTGTGGAGCTTCTTGCTTGGCTATCCTGAAAGGTCATACTGATGTTTCTTTCAGCGAAAGAAGTCTCGGAGTGGTATCAAATGTTTGTTTAAACAAATGTAACATTTTGGCAGATGTTAGTATTAAAAAGCAGTGAGCCAAACAGCTCCTTCAGCACTGAGTGTTGTTGCCTGCAACAGTCTTTGTCAGTCATGCCCACGAAGTGCTTCACTGGCAGTTTGGCCAGCCCTGCTTACTCCTCTCTGAGCAGTGCTTCACAGCTCTGCCGTGGGCTTGCTCTGAGTCCCTGAATAAAGGTGACAAAGCAGAGTTAGAAAATAGTCTTGCACATGGTAACAAGTGGTAGACTACAAGATGTCTGTTTAGCAGTATTAATGGGATATTCCTGGTCATATCTTGGTTGGTTTTGTGCTGAAAATCTTGACTCAAAAAACCCCCAGCAAAATCTGCTCTAACAATAGAAGTTATTCTGCCACAGCTTATTTTGACAGAAGTGGGTGCAGGACTTCACCTTTTGTATCTCTAAAGCTTTGGTTTTTCTGTGGTATGAAGGTTTTTAGCTACCAGGAACAGTAAACAAATACCTGAATCTTCAGAACACCAAGTAATAGATAATTGTTTTAGAATGGCTCTGTCCACAATACAAAACTAGAGAGAAATGGGGTTTTGCTGTACTTGAGAGAGCAAATTAGGTTTCCGTGTTACTATGCTGTTCCCAAATGCCAAGAGAAGCTGTAAATGATTAAACATGTCACATCTCCAGAAATGTTCAGACTTGAACCAAGTCTAGGCTCTGTTGGGTCCTTGCTCAGTAACGTATTTGAATGTGTGCCTGGCCTCAGGGATCTCAACAGGCTGGACAACAATGCTGACCTGGAGCCTCAGACCTTATGCTGTTGCTGTCTATCCTTCAGCAATAAAGAGGGAACAGCATGGAACTGGGTTTACCTTGTTGATGTCAGGCCTAATGTTTTCCAGGAGATCAGCTGATTGCAACTTCCCAGCCTTATCTATGTCCCTCAGGCCTCAGGAAGCTGTCAGTAGGTGGTAGCCTGGCTATTCCTCAGCTTGTTGGCTTCAGTTCTGACATGGGATTGTATATATTCAGTATAAAGTGATTATAAGGGTAATTGTAATTACAGAAGGGGAGGAGCTGTCTTTAAAAGGATAGGGATGCTGAAGAGCTGTAGCTATTTACAAGTTTTGAAATAGCCACATTTTGAGACATTTCGAGGTGGGACTAAGTGTATTTAATCAAGGATCTGCCTGTTTCTGAAGACAATATTTGCTGTTCAAATTTCAACAGATCTTAGCTTGAAATGATGTACCTGCTACAACACTCTGCAATTTACTAATTATTCTCCTTTATCTTTGCCTATTCTTTATGGTTTTTAATTCTTGGAAAAAAAATATCATACTTTCAGGTTGTAACAGGTGTGATTTCCCAAAAAGTGAGCTCTGTGGCTTGACCTGATCAAAATACTCTGGATAAATGTGTGGGATAAAGCTGAACAGTGTTCACAGGCTCTTAGAGGAAGTGTACAGGAAAATCATGATGTCTCTGGAGTCAAGGAACCTTTCCATGGGTTTGGAGTGAGATTTGGTTTTTCACTCTGACAGTAATGACTGGCACTGACTTACACATGCTTAGATTTTTTTAAAAAATACCTTTTTCATTTTGTCAGAATCCGGTAACTGAAATGTCTTTGCATAAAGAAAAAAACCAAACTTAATATGAAAGTAATTTTTGGCTCATTTTTCTAGTTTAATAAACAGTTATCTGGGTTAATTCACCTGCATGTATTTTAAGTGAAAGTACCACCTCAGGTCACACTAAATTTAAATGAAAGCTGGAATTGGAAAATTATATGCCTGGGATATTTTCTATATATTTCTACTAACTAACTGTGGAATGTAAGTGAAACATATTTACAGAAGGCTTTAGATGTCTCTTGAGTGAAAAATGGCTTGTAATATATGAGAGGAGACATATAAGATGATCATGCTTATAGTAGCATTTGTCATTGGATTTAGTTTAAAAACGCATACAAAATATCGTGGGGTTTTTATTTGAACAGATGAAATTTTTCTTTCCATGATTGGAATATAATTTTTTCAGCCTGTGTTTAAGGAAACAAGTATCCAAGTTTACATGTTACAATTTTTACAGAAATCTTCAGTGAACTCAAAAGGCAAGTGCTTTTTGTGTCTGTACTATACTGAAGACTAATCACACTTTGCAATTACTTGGACCCCAAATAGTATGCTTTTTATGTATCTCTTGATTGCTGTGTTACATGGTAAGTTAGATTTGGCTGGCTTTGATTTTTAAAAGTACTTTCATGTTACACCTCCCCCAGCCCTCCTGAATATTTGAGGCCCTGAGAAACTTGTACGCTTTGCTGTACCACATAGCAAATGTTTATTTTAGATAAGGCAGCAGAAGAAAACAGTTTAATGTTTGGTTTGTAGACGCCTAATATTAGGTACCCTTATTAAACAACCTGTGTGCCCTAGAATGGTATGAATAATTTCTGTTCATGTGCTTTGTCACTGACTGCATAAAGCATTTTCTGTCATGTATTGCTGCAGTATGTTTAAAACTAAAGTGAGACATGACTACAAAAACCTCCATGTATTTATTAGCAAACCTAAAAATGCTTTGAATAGAATGAAAATTACTTCACTTCGATGCATTTAACAATTTGGGTGTCCTTTTTGTATCTGTAGCAAGTGTGGTATCAGAACAGGAACGTGTTTTGTTCTAAGCACTAGGTTAAATTAGCAACAGGCTAAATAGCCTGAACTAGCAGTGAGTTTACAACAGGTTAAATGAGCTCTGCTATTCTACCTCTTCTGAGTAATATGCCAGTGCTGAACACTAAAAGCAGCTGAAGTCCATTGATTTCAGAAACTTCAGTTAGCATTTACCCATATCTATCCTGAATTGTATGATAACTTGTTTCCACTTGACTCACTCTTGTGTTATAAAGCAGCACTTAAGCTTTGATCATCTGAGAGCAAGCTGCCTTGACAAGTTATTTAAATAGTGATCAGTAAATGTGTTGTTAATATTTTATCTGTGCCGGAGAATTTGTGTAAGCTTTTTGAGTTTTGTTGGATGTGGCTGGTGACAGACTTTGTCCAGTAATATACTAATAGAAAATACCCGGGATTTTTGGATTTGTGGCATTATAAGCTGTAATGATCCACTTGATTAGGATAGATCATCTTAATGATACTGGGATAAAATCAATAGTGATGGGACTTAGCAATCAAAAAACCTCCTAAGAAACCAACAACCACAAAAAACCCCGCACCACCTCTGTATGTGTAACAAATCTCTATTTTAGTACAGACTTTTGACAGCGCTGTAGTACAACAGTGAACCCGTGTACTTCTAAAGAGCAACCAATAATGTTGTGTGTGTTCTCTTACTCTTAAAGGGAGATCGTATGTGGCATTTTGCTGTGTCTGTATTCCTGGTTGAACTTTATGGAAACAGCTTACTCCTGACTGCAGTCTATGGCCTGGTTGTGGCGGGATCAGTTCTTCTCCTGGGAGCCCTTATTGGAGACTGGGTGGACAAGAACTCCAGGCTCAAAGGTCAGATGCCTAGAGCAGGTTATTTACTTTAGGATGGATCAAATTAATGTGAAAAAGGCAATGCTGACAGAGTTATTTCCTCAAGTCAAATATGAGAATGAGGCTTGCTCATCTCTTCTAGGAAGGGTAGAGTCGTTTCAGAGTGGTGATGGTTATACAAAGATATCCTCAAAGATAGGAGGAAAACAGTTTTAAATCATGATGTCTGTTACTCAGGCTAAACCCATGTGATGTGTAGAGATGTATGGAAACACAAAAGGTAAAAAATATGTAACTTTAAGGACTACAGACCAAATCCTTTTTACATTAAAACACTAACACACGTGTATTATTTGTTTTTTGTCTGGCTATAAACATCTTTCACTTAAGTGTAAACACACTGCATTTGCACTATGCATATTGTATATATGCTTCAGTCTGTTTTATAAATAAAATGGGATCAAGTTCTTCAAATTTTTACTTTCCAAAAATTTTCAAAATAGTATCCCTCTCATGGTAGGTTGAAGATGAATTTTAGAGGCTTGAGCTAAGTTTTTACTACTTGAAACATACTGTCAGCATTTAAACAGGGACTTAGATTGAATGTAAATCAAGAGCTATGAATGACATTAGTTTGTTTCTCTAAGACAATGGAAGATTCAGAATCTACTATGAAGTATACTTTTATACTTATACTTTGGGGGGGGACTAGGAAAATAAGGTTATTTAATAAATCTCTGTGTGCTCCTTAATTATGTCCACCTTAAGGCTATAGTTAGCTCATTATGTTATAACTGTTGCTCTCTGTTTGGTTTAAAACAGTGGCCCAGACCTCCTTGATCGTGCAGAATTCATCTGTCATCCTGTGTGGTGTTATCCTGATGGTTATCTTCTTGTTTAAGACACAGCTCTTGACTTTATACCATGGATGGCTTCTTGTGAGTGCTTCAACTTGTTAATAAGAAATTAATTAATGAAGAAACTTTGGGAAGTGTGGGAGATGGATGAATTTTAGTCTTTTTCTCTAATCTGTATAGACATTTCTGGGAGCCAAAATTGGTGAATGAAACTGCACTTGTTAGGTAAACAGAGATGATGACTTTTTTTCTGCCAGGAATTGTAGACTTGATCTTGGTTTGTGTGAAGAATAATACTTGAATGTATGGAATCAAATATAAAAGTCTTTTCTGCTTGTGTAGAAAGTGGAGATCTCCATCAGTTTTCTCACATTATAACTCTTTCCCCTCATCTCTCTAGACATTGTGCTATATCCTGGTTATCACAATAGCAAATATTGCTAATTTGGCCAGCACTGCCACAGCGATCACAATTCAGAGGGACTGGATTGTTGTGGTTGCAGGGGAAGACAGAAGCAAACTGGCAGGTGAAATATATTGCCTTTATAATACCTTGCATGTCTTACTTTCCTGGCTTGATTTTATTTTTATTTTAAGACTAGAGTTTTACAGAGATTAGTGCATCTTTGAGTTCTAGATATTATGAGAAAACATCAGGTAAAAAGGGCAGCCTTTATTTTGCTCTTCCTTGCTCTGGACTACCGCTACTGAGATCACAAATTACTGTTGTGATTACAATTCAGTTAGGCATCCCTAAACTTGTTTTGCTCTCCTCTGAGTCCTGCTGCAGCTCTGTTAGGAAAACCAGTCTTGCTGAACAAGCCAAGTGTTGCAATACTTTATTTTTAGTTCTCTGGAATGAAACAGAACTCTTGCGTAACTGGGCTCCTCTCAGAGGGATCAAAGAAAGATGCATGAGAATGAAGTCCAGAACAGTTAAGTAGGTATATTAGGAAATTGCCAGTAGGTAATGCTGTGCATGCAGGCACATTTGAAACCTTGCACTTCTCTAGTATGAGGTGTCTAACTCAGCTGTGAACACTTTCCTTCAGTTGGAATTGGAAGCTCTGCTTTCCTTTAACATCTGCTGCTTTTGAGGACAGACTACAGACTAAATCATCTTTTGCCTATAAAATATTTTTGTTTCCTTCTCCCCCTGTGCCCTGCACTTGCACAGTGACATGGATACTACTAGGAGAGAGAATTCATTCCCGTTCATATCCTATTGCAGTTGGTAGTCATGACACTTCTTGGATGTGAGAGATTGGGGCTCTGACCAAGGATGCACAAGGCAATTTACACCAAAGATTATACAGCAGTCTTTGGCTGTGCTGCTCCTCTGATTGTGACACAGTGTGGGAAGCAGCATTTTTTGTGATGAATTTGGTCAGGCTCTCTGGGTTCTGAATCAACCCCATAAGGGGACTTAAGCCTTCTCAGATAGAGGAACTGATACTGAACTGCAAACAAGGCACAGAGCAGTTTAACATTACCCAGACCTCTATAGCTCACCAGCTCTGGAACTAAAGTTTAAGCCTGACACAATTTACATACCTTCAGGCTTAGACAGCATTTCAGCTTCTGGACTCTAATTTTGTATAAAGCTGCCTAAATTGTCCATAAAGTTCAGAGTCCTTTTGGAAATTTCAATCCTGTGTTCCAGATTTTTTACTTGATGTTTATCTCTAATGAAGGAATGTAATTTACCCGTTTCATTCAGGAGAGGCTAATTCTTAGCTGCATTAAATGTGTCATACTTTTAATTTCCAGTCTACAAATTATCTTCCCTAGTCTTTTATTTTGACCTTGCCTTTCTAGGTCATGCCTTTTGTAGAGCAGCTATACAGGTGAACTTTCTTCACACATGTGAATCACAGGTAGAAAAACAGCAGCTATCTGTAAAAGTCTTAGGTTAATGAGAACTATTAAAACTTGTGTCAGATCTTATTCAGCAAATCATCTCCCCCATCCCTGTCTCACATAGCACAGATGAGATGAAGTACAGACCACACCTGCAGAGAACTGCTGCCTGGGAGTCAGTCCTGCCTCTTTACTGCTTCATGAGCTCAGGCACAATTGTATGACCACTTATATTTTGTACTGAGAAATCAGGCAAGAGATTACTGTCAGTTCTCTTATGAGTTGATTGCGAATGAAAACAGCCACTGCATTAAGCACCTTGGTTCAACAGATTTATCTGAAACGTCCCGTCCAGGCTGAACAGGCTTGTTTTCTGTTTAACCATGATGTAACCTGGAGATTGTTGAAATTCCTTAATTTAAAAAGAAAAAGTTCTGACTTTGCAGAAAATACTGTTGTTTCTCTCTGCATTGTTACCTTTCCTCAAAGAGAAATCTTAGTTATGCAAGTTAGTGGAATAGGGAAATAGAAAATTACTTTAACTTCTCCTTTGTTGCCCTTGATTAGTTTTCCTATCCACTCTGTACCTTTTCTGAGTGCAATTATTAGCTTTCCACAAATAACTCAAAAAACAAAGGTTAGTGGAATGGAATTTTTAAAGCCAAATATTATGAAAGCATCTAACAACTATTTGACTGAGGGTTAACTAGGTTAACATTGAATTGACTTTGAAATAGAGTAACCCAAATGTTTCTTTGAATGGCAAGGAGTAATTCTCTACAGATTCAATAAAGCAGCTTCATACTGATGTAGAATTTCACTCGCCCTTCAAGAGCTCTAATTTTACAGCAGAACTCTAAAAGGGGTTTCATGTGTGAAACCACTGTCTAGCAACTTTCAGGAGTGGAAGAATGGCACTATTAATTGGAAACTTGCAGGGACCCGGACAGTTTAATGACAGTAAAATAGATAAGATTGAGGAGGGTGAGGCATTCCCTAGCATCAAATGAAAGATGCATTTGTGCTGAGAATGGGTTGCTTGTTTTGATTGTAAACATCAAAGGACCAGAAAGGAGTGAGGACTTTGCTCAGTAAGATCTAAGGATGCCTACAGCTGCCATCAACCAATGTGACTTAACAAGGAAATGTAAAAGCCATTTCAAAGTTCTGCTGCTATCATGGTGGTTCTGTGGCCACCAGTTATTAGAAGTAAATGGAGGAGGCTAAGCAATATGTGTTCCTGTGTTGGGAGATAGATTATTATCTTCTCAAGAAACAATTCCACCTTATGAGATTGCTGGAGCTGTGCATGCTAGATTTGAGTGTTACTGGGGTAGAGCTCAGAGTCCACAGTATCAGTGCTGTGTAAAAGTGATCTCATGATGGGCAGTCTTACCTGATCTCATGAGGAACAGGACTATGCTGCCACTGCAAACCTAGCATGCTAAACCTGGAAGACCTCATGCAGGTAAAACTGGCAGGAGTAGAGATTTGGCTTACAAATACCTTGGTTGATTGCAGTGAACTTAAAACATTGAAACAGTCTGAAGGTGCCTCTGGTTACTTTTGGAACCAATTACAGTTGCATCAAGACTTGTAGCTTTACCTTTATAAATGTGCAATTCACAATTGTATCAGTGAATATTTCCCTATAAATGTTCACCAGTCATTTCATATCATCAAATAATTTCTGACAGATATGAATGCCACAATAAGAAGAATTGATCAGCTGACCAATATCTTGGCCCCAATGGCTGTTGGTCAGATAATGACATTTGGCTCCCCGATGATTGGCTGTGGATTCATTTCTGGCTGGAACCTGATGTCGATGTGTGTGGAATATCTGCTGCTCTGGAAGGTTTATCAGAAAACCCCTACTCTGGCTCGCAAATCCACAAAAGTTGAAGCATCGGAACTGAAACAGCTGAATGCAAAGAAAGGTATTGAAAACACAAAAGTGCCTATTCAAATTCACTGTGTATTTGTTGCATCAATCAAGCCAAGTGTTGACTTTTGTCTTCCACAGGCACTGCTTTGAGGCTAAATAGCTTTCTACTCCTAGCTTAGATATTTCAGATTTGGGGTATAGATAGCAGAGACTCTAATCTAAGCAACAATACTTTGTGCAGCTTTTTGAGGAATTCCATGAAATGCAGCCAAAGAATGAATTCTCTCCTCTTCATTAACTCCTTGGAGTAAGTCTGCCCTGTACATTCAGGCTGATCATAAGGAATCCTCCTATCCATCTATACTATAAGATAATATACAGCTGATAAGCTGGACCAGGCCCTTGGCTCTGTAGTGTCTACAGCCTCTGTAAGACTATACCTTGCTAACTCATCTCTGCTTACACATAGTACTAACAGGCTTTCAGGAAATTGTAGAATAGATGGTCGTATTTCTATTCTGGCATGACTGAATGGTTTTTACGTGCTCCAGGAAATGGTGAAGGAAAAAAATAAACTCTACTGGCCTTCAGTTCTGCTTCCTTGGCCAAGCAGTACAAGTGGGATTTGCAGTGTAGATAACAATGGCTATTACTTAAGTAATGCTAAAATTGATATGAATGTTACTTTAGATAGACTCAATATCAGAAATTTAAATTCAGGAGCAGACCTTTTCTTGTGAAGTAGTAGGAATATCAGATGCTGAAATACTAAATTTAAGTGTTTGCCCATGTTTAAGGTAGCAGCATATGAGTACTACTGAAAGCTTATGTTACAACCTCCCAGATACAATAGGTTGTAGGTTTTTGTTTGAGTCTTGTTGTTGGGTTTTTAAGGTTTTTTTTTTTCAAAATATGAAGGATTCTTGGATTTTGTTTAAATGGTAACTGACGATCTTGGCTCAATATATTGTGAGTTAGAAAGCTGCTACTAAAAGTACTGAAGAGATCTATCTTCCCAGCCATCAGATGCATGGTGGTAATAGCTGGTCCAGTAAGCTGTTGGACCAGGCTGATGGCAGTTGAGTATTAGAGGACAAGAGAGTGTAGAAGGCTCCATAGCTTTGGAACTGGCTCTTAAATACTTCTGGAGAATGAAGCATTTAGGAAATATCAATATGTAGGAAACAGTTCTTAATTTTTGCTGTTGCAGTATTCTGATTTCATTAGAAAAAAGTTCCTGAGATATTTCATGTGTCTCACTGTATGTGGAATTTGTTTTGAACTTAAATAGTGTAAAAACACTGCTCAGGCATCCAGACACTTGTAGAATTTCTATCCTCCTTACTAGTGTAAATACTGCTGTGAGTTTTTGGATTTGTGATCAGTGGAATGCCTTTTTCCTTTATTACAGTGAGAATAGAATTGTAGAAATGCATATGGTTTTGGTTTGTTTGGGTTTTTTTAAGTCAAGCTTTGAAAGCTTTTGGCTCTGGACAGGCTTCAGCCTTGGTTCTTCTTCCATGACATGAGATACTGACAGATGTTTAAGTATTCCCTTCTTTTTTCAGTCAGTGCTTTTAAGCATGCAAAGCTGTGTTAAAATGCCAACTGACACTGGCATTCCTTAGGCAAATAATTTCTCTGTGGAGCTGGAGCATCCAGTCACAGGTCTGGAAGCAGGCAGTGCCTTCTTCTATCACCGCTTAATTAATTAAATTGATAGGGATAAACTTGACTTGATCTTACTCCCCAGGTAGGATTTAAGAACGCTTTAAATCATTTTAAGTAATTAAGAAAAAGCCTGGTAGTGGAGTTTGATTGATGCACTTCTGCAGTAGCGAGCTTACTGCAAACAATTGTCTATTGCTTTACACTGTGCTCTTTGCAGGCAGGAGTGTATCTGACAGCCCCATTTCTGTTTACAGAGAGTGATGTGAAACCTGCTGAAGGAGTGCAGTTAATTATTGAGAAAGATGCGAGTGGCTTTGAGCCCCAGCAGGAGAAGGAAGTCGGCTGCCTTGCCCGGATTGCCGAGCCTTTCATAACGTTCCGGGACGGATGGGTTGCGTACTACAACCAGCCGGTGTTCCTTGCAGGCATGGGCCTTGCATTCCTCTACATGACTGTTCTGGGATTCGATTGTATCACTACAGGCTATGCATACACTCAGGGGCTGAGTGGCTCTGTGCTAAGCCTCCTCATGGGTGCCTCAGCAGTCACTGGAATCATGGGAACAGTGGCTTTCACTTGGCTTCGGCGCAAGTGTGGCCTCATCCGCACAGGCCTTATTTCTGGAGTTGCTCAGTTTGCCTGTCTGATCCTATGTGTCGTCTCTGTGTTTATGCCTGGAAGTCCTATGGATTTGACTGTTTCCCCATTTGCTGACATCAGTGCCAGGCTGTTTGAAAATGAACCATTGCCTACTATAGCATCTCCAGAACCTGAAATGATTTTTGCAACTGGAATGCCCAACTTGTTAAATGGGTCTATTGCTCCTGCTAATGGTGACCCAGAGATGAGTCCTGAGCCCGTGCCTTTGATCTCTGTTAGTCTCCTGTTTGCAGGAGTCATTGCTGCTAGAGTTGGTAAGTATTATGTCTCTATTACAATTTGGTTTATTATCTGCTTTTAATTCTAAAAATTACAATGCCTGTCAACTAAATACAGTTGATTTTAGAATTAAAGGCAATAATTGAAGTGTAACATCTTGTTTCTGGGGGTAAATGCTGAGTATACATCACATCAAAATGAAATGATCCTGCAATAGTATCACTAGGGTGAAGACTACAGTATTAATTCCATGTATATTATATGTCACTAATAGGAGAAAAGTTAGCACATTTGGAGGTAATTGTAATGTATTTTTGGAAAGCTTGTCTCTAAATTATTTTTGTTCACAAGCAAATGAAACTACTCGTTACTAGGAAACGGCACTAAACACATCTGCTGTGAAAACCTTCAAATTTCACAGTTTACTAAAATAATCCACTTACTAAAATTGTCTTGGCATTTGGAAAGGAAGCTTTGATTTGGATGACAGCTTAATTTTTGAGGCATTGCTGGTTAGCATAGTATTAGTATCTGTCAACAGAACAGGCAGTCAAATATATGTAAGTAATGAACAGTAATGGTCATCTGTAAAATCATTATCTTCAGTTTCTGCACTTTTTCTGAATTCTGGAGGAATAGAATACTTGATTCATGTGTATTAAGTTTGCAAGATAAGCTTCAAAAGCTGAATCATGAACAGACTAAACCAGTATGGAAGCTAATGTCAACCATTTGAGATTATTGTGTATTCTGCATAGTTTGAAAGATGTTTGAATTTTATGCAGAACTTCAGTGATTTCACCTAGCATGGATACACTATAAATAGCTGTAAGCCAGCTATTTACACAAGGGAAGGATGAAAAAAACATTGGCTCAGTAGTCATGATGAGACAGAGTGTGATAGGCAACTTAATGTGTCGAGTTTATGTATTATTTCAGGAAGCTTTTGTAAAAGGAAAGCAAATTGCTCTTGACTGTGAGTGTGAAATCAGTTGTAGTCAACAAGAGGATATCTTCTCCTGTGCACTTTTGGTAGAAGTGTGTGCTTGGAAGGATGAATTGAATTGTGTCAGTGACAAGTTTGCCATGAGAAGCCCAGCAGGATGGATAACTGTTTTTTCTCTCCGTAGGCCTTTGGTCCTTTGATTTGACTGTCACACAGTTACTCCAAGAAAACGTCATAGAATCTGAAAGAGGCATCATAAACGGTGTCCAAAACTCCATGAATTATCTTCTTGACTTGCTGCACTTCATCATGGTCATCTTGGCCCCAAACCCTGAAGCTTTTGGCTTATTGGTGCTTATTTCCGTGTCTTTTGTTGCAATGGGCCACATAATGTACTTCAGATTTGCCCAAAAAAGCTTGGGAAAACAACTTTTTGTTTGTCACACTCCTGATCCCAAAGCAGCCCCTGACAGTTCACCACCTGGTAATACATCTACTGTCTGAAAGGATCCACTTCTTACTAACTTTGCTTCACAACTACCATGGTTAAGCACATATACATCTTTTATGACCCTGTTTGAGGTGTTTCTCTAGAGTTGAATGCATAACTTAGCTGTTTGAGGAAGCTGTCCCAAGAGAGAAAATTCATTTTGCAGTGATCTTGGAAATGTTTCATTTTTGGCAGAGGACAGCCTGCTTGGATCTTGACAGCTGCAGTATCAAAAATTGCCCACAAGTCTCCAGTCAGGTGTTTGATTACAAAATTACTTTCAAGTTCCACTGCTGCTGACCCCCTCAGTGATACTGTGGTTAAGAGGTTATACATACTCAATTTACCATGAATTCTGAATAATTCTTGTGTTCATTGAGTAAAATGATATTTTGTCCTTCTTTTTAGTTACTTCAGAATAACTTTTTTATACAATATTTGGTTCTTTGGGGTTTTTTTCCAATATTCCTTTACCATGAACAGTTCTGCTTACCTATATTCTTAAACTGGTATAAACATCCTCTCTAAACATTGGACTTTGATCCACATGGGTCCTTGTGGATGTCTTTTAACTCACAATATTCTATGATCCTTCTTGAATTCTTCTAGTAAATGCATTTATTTTCCCCAAAACCTTTATAGTATTTCATGTTTTGGTTTAACTTTATGGAAACACCTTTGCAGGTTTTTTGCATGTTTCCTTACAAATTAGACAACTGTTAGGTACAAGATATTGTATTACATTTTTGTTGTACTTCATAGAGTAAAACAGTCTCATTTAGCAGAAGCTATTGATGTAATATTACAAAGCATGGCTTTTAAATTGCAAATGGCAGGTTTGCTCAGGTTTCATGTAGCAGAAAGTGCTAAGGTCAGGAGTACTGGTACAGAAAGATACATTCTAGTGCTAACTTAGTTTTTGCCTCAGAGTACAAGCAGCTTTAGTTAATTTTCCAATTTACCAGGCTTTAATAGGGTTTCTAAAAACAACTGCATTTGAAAATAGTTAATATTTCACGCAAAAGGTGGATTACTTGCATTTATCTGATGTGTATCTGAATTTTGACTTTGTTCTAAAATAGTGCTAAACCAATGAGAAGATGGACTGAGAGGCCCTCTAAAGCAACTTCAGAGCAATGAAAGTGATACATCCCCTCTGTTCAATAAGTTCTTGCCTATTTTTTTCTGTTTGGTTTGATTTTTTTTTTTTTTACCCTGCATGTGTACTAACACAGTACTTCCACAGTCATTAACCCTACGTGCACTTTTGTGGAAACTACGCACTTTGCTTTCTCAGTAGAGTTGAACCTGGTGGTGTCCTGAGTTTTCCCATGGCTTGGCAGTCTGACTTCTAAATTTAAATATCGGTAAAATGTTTGTTTGCCAAATAAGTAGTATGTGAAAACATAATGTCAGCAACTTGTGAAAAGTATCCTCTAACTTTTAAGGAGTTTTTTTAATTGTGGGTACTGTCCTTCACAGTCATATATGTTGCCAGACTCAACCCTGGGACGTGTGTGAACTCCATTGAAATTAAAGGCGTTACAACCAGGGCTGAATCTAGGCCATTCATCACAAATTTTGTGACAGTTAATGATCTATCAAAGAATGTAAAGAACCTCTAGTGGCTTTTGTCTCAGATACAATAGTTTGTAAGAGACATGAAATGAATGGGAATCCAATGTACAACCAATGGACTTGTAGCCCATAGTTTTCAATAACTGGATGTAACAATTTTTCTCCTAATGGACCAAACCTAATAATTATTTTATGTTGCTGAAAGCTTCTCAGGGATGTTTTCACAAGTTTTTTAAGTGTTTATACTTTGACCAAGCATTTGGGTTGTGTTTTGATATAATAAAGAAAAATATGTAATTTAGAGTAGGTTTAAAATTTGTGACTCAATCCTGAGTGTAACTTAAGGAAAAGGGAATTTTGCCATCAGCAGAATTTGTCAGAAGACAAATAAAACAAGCTTATCTAGATCTGTAGAGTAAATATGTCCAAAGGATAGCCTTATGTGGTATTATGATAAGTACATTAGTAAATAAAATAGTTCTGATTTGCCAAATATATTTTTTCATGTGTATATAATTTAAATTGGGACCACATTTTAATGTTGTTAAATATAAATAAAGCTAGTCCAAATGTCAGTGAATGCCTCTATACTGCACTTTAAAAAACATCTGAATGCCACTGTATATCTTGGACTCACTGGCCATCAGGGAAACAAAGCTGAAAATGCAGCTTTTTTTTGTTTTGTTTTGTGCTGTCTGCAGTGCACAGAACCCAGGGTGCCTAAAATTTAATGTTGTGGCACGAAGCACCAGACATCCCAGAGAGGATGTATTCCTGAAGTCTAGAGAGCTCCAGAAATGTGACAAATAGAGCTGGGAGCATGCCATGATCCTGCCTGTTCCCAGAGGCTTTTTTTTTTTTCTTTCCTTTCTCTGAGAACAATTTAGTCTTGTTTAATTTGAGTAGCAATTTGTTTCATAAATAGTTCCACTAGATAGTGCAGTACTATTAGGAGAGGACTGCAGCTTTGTGTTTGGCCAACATGATGTGGTTAGGATTCGTATGTGCACATCAAAGCTGGAAGGCAAGACAATCCTAAAATACAAAAGTGAATGCTAGTATGAAGAGGAATAAGGAGATTTAAATTGGAAAACTTGTGTATATTGGTCTGTGTTGGATGTCAAAAAATGTATGCTGCTTGAGCACAGCCCGTTTGTGTGCGAGTCCAAGATGTGTGCAGACACCTGTACTCAGTAGTGCTTTGAAGCAGTGTGGAGCCTGAAGTCTTACTTAGCAGGACTTTCATTAAGTAAGCATTTTTGGCCTTGTATTTATTTATTTTTTTTAAAAAAATGTCCAAATTGGATGGAAACTGCCCTTAAAAATGTACGCACTAGAAATCAGTCTTACCAGAATATTTTATTATACAACCTTATGCTGGACATAGTATTGATTTATGTATTACTGTTGTTAAAGCTAATTAATAAATTTGCATAAAAATGTACTTGTCCTGTATTTTTCAGTTTGTGGTTATCTGGGTGTGTTGCACTTAGCATGGATCCTGTACATAAAGCTTTTTTGTATGATGGGTTGGAACTGCCAGAAACACAAACAAATAGCATTGAGGAGGAAGCAAATGACAAATGTAGTCAAGATCTTTCACTGACCTTGTAACTCTGGTGAATTGCTTTTTATTTACCATCCACAGTGGTGAGTTAAGACACAATAGATGGAGGTCTTGCAACCTCAGCCTGGGTCTTGCATTGGCAATAGAACAGTTTTGTGTCTTGGCTTGCTGAGCAATAGAAAGCAAATGATTTTATCTTCCCATGTATCTTTACCATACTGAATTTGAGATGATGGCCTTCTGTAGCAGCAGGCTGTAGGTGAGAACTCTAGGGATAGGAGTGGTCAAGTTTTAGTAGTCAAGTCCTGTTCAGAGCTAAACCCAGAATGTTTCATGTAGAACTACTTCTGGCTTTGTGTGTTTAGGATATGTTTGCACAAAGGATCCATCTTTAGAAGGATGTTGCATTGGTTCACCAGGAGCTCTCTGAAATGATTCCTCTTTGAACTAAGATTTTCCTAGAAGGAGACCTTTATGATTTGTCCCCAGTTGTTAATGTTTGCCTTCTTCACTGCCACTTACACATCAAGACAAGTGTTAAAATATTTGTAGAAAATGTAGGTACACATATTCACCCCTGTAAAATGTAAAAGTACAGAGAAAAAGATTTATGAATGGTATTGTGTACTTAATAGGTAAAGAATACTTCTTTAAGATAAAGAAGTCCTTCACAATTTACTATTTGATGGTTTCACTGTTTTTTTTACTCAGCTGTAAACATTTTGCAAAGTTCTGAGTTTTTTAACCCCCTGAGTAATTCACTGCTCAGCAACCAAAGGTAAAATGATTGGTGATACCTACCACTGTTTGCTTGCACTGCTTGGCTTACCAGATAGTTATCAGCTCTGCCTGTGGAGAGCAAGGTATATTGTATATTCTGTATTGTATTCTTCTCCTCTGAAATATTTAACTGCTTTTGTTTTCAAAAGCATTTTCATGAAGTGAGCACTGGTAATGAAACTTGAATCTTCTTAAAGGAAGAACAGTGAACTCAGATCCTTCACTTTAAACTGTTTTGTTTCTTTGGTGAGAAATCTAACTCAAATTCCAAAGGAGTAAGTAGGCTCATATCTAGTAATTTTAAAATACTACAGTTGCTTATGTATTTGCTTCTGTAAAGTACATGGTGGATGTCCTAGGAAACAGAGTAAAGACTCTTTCTGCTAGGGAAGAGTGCAACTAGTGGGTGTAGCTTTTCTGAATCTAGCACTCTGGAGGTGGCAATTCCTTTCTATCTGCCTCAAGGCTTTCAGGTTCTCCAGGAATATATCGTGCTGTACTCTGCATTCATGTCTTTCTCAAGGACTTGGTACTAGAGAAGTTAGTAGTAAGTGTTAGAGTAATAGTCTTTTTTTTCTTCCCCTCTCCAGTTACACATTCCCTTTCCTGCTTGTGAGTGCTTGAACTGCATGGTGTAAAAAAAAGTATTTCATTCCTGGAATAAGACTGTGCATTTAGCTTCTGCTTAAAAAAAGATACTCTTTTGCTCCTTGGAAGGGCAGAAAAAACTGCACAAGGGTATTTGCTTAAAGGCTTCCAGGTAGCATGGACAAAGTACATGCTGCTCAATAATGCTTTTTCAAATACTTCAGCTTGTCCTTGCATGGGTCAATATTTCTTTCTAGTTAAACTTTATTTCCCTTGTAGTCACAAGGGAAGCATGCAACTGTGTGCTTTTTACTCTTGGTATAGGGTCATGGAGCAATCTGTTTTCACACATGCAGAGTTAAGAGTTCTTAATCCTTTGTAAAATGCAAGGGAAGTTACATTTCAAAAATCTGAGTCCCTTCCTTTGGCAGATAAGGGAAAGAGAAGGTACAGTAGATATCGAAGCATTACTCATTAAGATCAAAAAACTCCATCCACGACAGCAAAACGCATGTTAGAGTGGCTCAGAAAACACCCCAACTTTTTCAAGGTGAGTCATTGTTCATGTCAGTCAGGAGGGAGACAGTGAAACAGGATATCCTCATCCCAGTGCCACCATACTAGACTCTGAAGGTGAATTCTGCCTTGAGCAGCACAACCAGCAAAGCATGGATTTCTCTCTCTCTCTCTCTGTGGGTGTCCTTGGCCTGTAGCAGCTGCTGTAGCTCCTACCCTGGCTCGTGTCATCCTGTCTCTCCCACGAGGTGATCCCGCAGCGCTGCTCCTCCCCTGGTGTGTGGACAGAGCAAAGAGGAGCCCGTGCTCTGCTCCTCATGGCCACGTGTGCTCCGTGGAAGGGATGGACAGTGGACAGGACAAACAGCACCTGGCAGGCCTGTGCTCTGCCAAAGACCTTGGCGAGCAGAAACAGTTCCAGGCTTCTCTTCTGCCCACCTGCTGAAGTCAAACTTTGAGACCTTTCTCTTTCATCATATTTCGATGGAATTAACCAAGTGGTTCAAAAGCTGTTTGTCAGGAAGTGAAGGAGGTGGCAGGGAGTAGCATGATTGAGTAAGTTCTGTGTCCTTGGAAAAAAATGGGTAAAAACATGTCATGTCTGAAATGGCAGTGTGTCTATTGCCAACAGCACACTGGAGCAAACTGATGAAGTAGTCCAGGAAAAAAAAAAAAAAGAGATGAAATTCAATGCAAGACCCTGCATTTAAGCACAACTGACTCCTCAAATGCTGCATAGGGAATGCTTATCCACTGTTGTAGAAAGTAATTGTGAGGTTATAGCATAACAAAGAGGAAACAAGTAAATGTGAAAAAATAAATGGAAATGGGATCTGTAGCATGTGTGCTTCATTAATTGAATCATTCAGGACAATGTTCCTTTGAAATTGAAAAAAAAAAAGGAGACTTGTACCTAGTTTTTCCTTTGTAGCTGTCTTGAACAGCAGTGATAACCAGAGAGAAGCCAGAACAGTGTAAGGGCAGCAGTCAGAGCTCTAGGAAGTGCTGAGTAAAGTGCTCTAGGGAGCCCTGCTTGAGCGGGGATTGGACTAAATGACTTCCAGGGGTCCCTTCCAATCTCACCCGTTCTGTAATTCTGTGGAATGTGTGAAAGAATTCAGGACATTTAGAGACTGAGGTGATGTGCTAACCATACCTGCCTGTGTAAAAGGGGATTGAAATAATGCATAATCTTGCTCAAGAAGACAAGCATTAGCCAAGTCAGATTACAGCATACTTGAAACTCTGCAAATTGTGGAGTTTCCAACCCTGAATCTTCAAGAACTGGTACCATTTTTTCCAGCTATTTTTCTCTAATTGTGTGTAATATATTTCTGCAGCTCTTCTTGTTCAGTGTTTCCTCTAGAACTGCTGCTGAGACTGGACTAGCCTTACAATTTGCCTTCAGTTTATAAGCAATCTCTGGATTTGCTATTAAAAGTAGTTCTGCAGGATTAGTAAAAGCTTTTTTAAGATTTTAAGTGTATTTTTTCTATACTGTCAGAACTTCACACTTACTACAAGCACTAATACAGCAGATCTTCACCGTTTTTCAGAATGCTCACATAATATTCCTGTGCAGAGCCTGCCTGCATCTTATGTGTACATCTGCTATCCAGCCTCCTTCTCTGAGCTCCTTTAGCTGTTGATACCCTGCTGATTTAGGTAAGAGCTGCAGCTCTAACTTGGAGAATTGGGACCCTGTATTTTCTAGGCCTGCTTCTAGAAAGGCACAATTTGCTTCTCAGGCTGCTGAAAAAGTAAATGCCATGTGTGAATTCCTTAATTTCTGTGAGCTTCCTTCCCTTGGCCAACCACATCACATGTAAGAACTGACAAGGAGCTATACAAATATGTGGTCTGTCCAGCTGGGAAAGAGGGAGGAGATGTCCATATTAGAAATATTTGTTCAGCTGCTACTGGAGTAAGGCCAGTCAAAGTTACTGTTTACAGTATGAAGTGTGCTGCAGTCCATTTATCTTCTAAAGATAACCAAACAAGATAAAAGATCCATTCTTTGGGACAGTTTTACCTTTATTTGCTTGACTGCAATATACTATTCCCTGTCATCCTATACTGACCTTGGCATTGTTTGGGAGCAAACTGTGATGCCTCTGGGGACCAAAGAGACCCCAAACAGCCCATCCAGGCTGTGGAGCTTCCTAAGTGGCTGTCTAAGCACAGACACAGCTGCTTTGCACAAACCCCCTGCAGGTTTCAGTAGTGTAATCTCAAGGTATCTGTGGACTGAATGGATGCTACTGAATGGAAACTCTCCTACAACCCCTGCACACAGAGAGGCACTCAGAATACAAACAGCTCTTGGAGAGAAATGCACAAAATAGCACTAGTAGTATATGCCCATCAAGGGAATGTAAAAAAAAATTAAAATTAAATGCTTCTCCAATGAGAAGGATTTTGCACAAGAACGTCCTCTGAATGTCTTTTGAAAAGTTTCTTCCCCCTCAGGAATACCAAGAAACTTTGGGCATGTTGGGGAGCCTTTATTTACTTTGTGTTAAGATTATGTTCTTCTTGTATCTTGTTATAAAGCCATTTTTTTGTCTTGCACACGTCAAGGAGCTTTAACCATACTTTTAATGCTTTTGCTATCCAAGGACAACCTTGTCAGGGATTTTCAGTTGTCGAAGAAGTAGAGCCATGCTTTGTCTTTTTTGTTTTCTTCCCTTTCTTGCTCTGATTAGTGCCTGATGCTGGCAGCTACCAACAGCCTCCATGCAAAATTCACAGTAGCTACAAAAAACCAAAACACATCTCATCACCTTTAATTCCTTCTCCTGAATTTGTGTCATAAGGCTCATCTTAGCCAAAAGAGGGAAAAGAAACTGTTCTCCCACTGTTTCCTCTATTTTCTTTAATTTTTTGTGACTGTTTGGACACAAGGAGGAACAGGCTTTGTGAATAGTGGAATCAGACCTGAGGAGGCCAAATTTTTGGTTTCACACCAGAGGCAACCTGATTAGAAAAGAGGGATTTTCCTTTTCTTAAGGTGATTGCTTAGGTATGTCCTCCCTCCACAAATAATGAATTCTTATCCAGTTCTGCTTTTCTAACAGAGAGTAAATTTTCAGTAAGAATATGGTAACTTGGCTTATTTACTTGGGTTTTTAGTACAGATTACCAGGTGAAGTTCAGGGCTGTATAGGAATGTACAGTTTCATTTTATCTTCTTAGCTGTGATAAAGCCTAAATATTGTCTTATCTAAATGGAACAGAGCAAGCAGGAGAGACCAGGGCTGATAGCTGGATGTTCAGCAGAAAGCTGTAACTTCAGGCTGATTTTGTACTTTTTTTTCCTGTAGCCTCTACTGTCTAGTTGGCGTTTCCCACTTGGTCACAGAGGACAGAGGTTAGATCAGTATCAGAGCATGGAAACAGAAGTGCTAGAAGATCATGTGAGCAACCTCAGCAATTTCTGGCAAATCCTCTCAAATGTCACAAAGGAATTGATGCACAGGCCAGCATTCTCCTCAACCCTCACCACATTCCCCCACATCCACAGAGCTCCACACCATGGAAGTTGTGCCTGTGTGTTCAGGATAGGTGCTGATTTCTGAGTCTATACATTTCCAGTGCGTCACGTATTTGCTGAAGATAACTTTGTATGCATTGACAACCACCAGAAAAGAGGGATAAAGAGGGCAGCCAACTGGGGGCACCCAGCAGGGTTCTCAGTGGTTTTCATGGACTACCCTTGTGACCTAGTGCCAAACATGATGGCCAAGGCAACAGCAACTTTTATTTCTGTAGCTCACTTGGATGTAGTTCACATCCAAGAAATGTTCAGCATTTCTTTGGATCGCACTTCAGCATTACTTGAGGTAATTCTGTGGAGATCTCCATACACCATTATAAATTCCAAGATCCTTCACACTGGGAGAGGACAACAAGCAAATGTGGTACTGAATTAACAAAAAACGTATTCAGAGAATGATTATTACCATTTTGGTCTTCTAATTTGTTTTATTAAAAGACAGACTCAATAAGAAAAAAATTACACTTCTGATCCTCCTTGCTAATACTTCAGAATAGGAGGATATTAATATGTTTTCCTGCTTCTTGTTAGAAATGTTAAAGACTATTTAGACATTATATATTGCTGCTTGTGAAAACTTACTGAGTAAAAGTTCAGGCAATAAAATAGTGAGGAATATCTCACTTTGGTAGTACTGACTGTATCAATTCCTACAGTGCATTTTTATTCAGTTAATTTTGCTTATATCTACAAATGACACTGTTAATAAAAAGGGAAAGAGCAGTTTCTCAAGACTGTCCTGAGGAAGTGATATAAGGCATTATTAGATGTGCTTGAGGATGACTCAGTGATTCTTAAGTTACATCATGCTAAATAAATTATGCCAGAAGTTTGGCTACAGTCACAAAACAACAGGATGGGGAAAGCAAGCCAGTTCTGGAGGCTGAAGTACAAGCACTAGTTTGAAGTGAGCAAGATTGCTTCTTTGTGAAACCCAGACTGATAGAAAGAGAGGCGTGGGAGGCTGGGATGATAAAAGGAATAAGGAAGTGCAGCAGCCCAGCAGGAGTGTGTGACACGGGACATGCTGCAGAATAAGGATTATTGCTTTCATGGGATTGCCTCTCTTCTAGTCATTTAAATTGCTGCACCCTTCAGACACTCAGTTTATTCCATGGATGTTCCCATTTTTCCCTGGTCCCTTACTATGAAGCATCACTTGGTCCCCTGCAGTAAATTGTGTCTAAATCCTCCTGCTGCCTCTGAAGTCACCTGGACTAAGACAGTTGTATACCATCCTACTAACACTGATTGAAGGCTAATTATTACAGATTGGTTATGTGTCAGGCTCAGTGACTGCAGGGGATCACCATTTCTGGATTCTGAACGTCTCAGTTACTTGCTGTTAAAATCTATAAAACTAGGATCATGAAGCAAAACATGTTTGGGGATTCCAGGAAAAAGAGCAGCCTATCAAGCAGAGACCAAGAGGAATTACCTAATTAGAGCTATTCTGAAGAGTTCAATGAATTACTCATGAACTTGTGAGAAATACATAGCACAAAGTTAACTGTGATTATCATGTGTTGAGGGTTCATTCTGTATAGCAGAAATATGTGGCACAAAGTACCTATAACCCCCTGCACCAGGTGGATAAAGCAGCAAATTAACTCAGCCTGTGTCTTCAACAGACCCCATGCAGCCAGCCTTCCACAGGTTATATTTCCATAAAGGAAACTCTGGAAACACCACCCTCTCCTTTCTGAGTGACCTGCCCTCCACAGACACTGGAAACCTGGGCTGCTCACTATTCTTGCCTAGAGATGATTTTGCTTTTTAAAGATGGATTTTATTTGCAAGAAAATTTACATAATGATAGGTAAGTTACAGATGAAATGCAAGAGCTGCAACTTCAAGGCCCTGTGGCACCACAGACGTTTTTCTTCCCCTCATTAAAAATGGCATAAGAATGTTTCTTTATGTGATACCCAAACTCTGGATGAAGGTAGCAGAGCAGATGGTTAAGGGGCAATACATTTTCTGTTTTCTTAAGAACACCAAGATGTTTTAAATAATCAGATTCTAGGTGGATGGCAGTCAGCCTCTGTGGAGAGGTAAAGTCAGCCAGGGAGGTGGAAAGTAACACTCCCACAAGTGAGCAGAGAAAATATATCCTCCCTTCTTAGTCTTCCCTCTACAATTTTGCACTGCCTGTCCCCTGGTTCTTCTGATGAGGGGCTGCTCTGCCTGACATATTCCTTCCCCTATCTCTATCCCTATCCTTAACACTCCCAGGGTGAGGCTGGCAGCAGCTGTGGTACAACGGGGCCAAAGCAAGAGGCCCTGCCCAGGGCCACAGGGGCTGGAAAGAGGGACAGGGTGGGACTTGAGCTGCTGGAAGAGGGGTGTCCAGGCACCTCAGACAGACGTGTCCAAGTTCAGCCCAGCAGCCTGCATGGCACCCTTGCTGCTGATAAACCCAGGACTGCAGTCTGGGGCTCTGTCACACCAGGCCACCAGGAATAAGGGAGAAGGTAATGAGGTGAGCAGGGAAACTCAGAAGGCAGCTCTTGTCTGCCCTTTCACCTAAGTGATGCTGAAGGCCAGGAAACACAGTAATTACGGAGCCTCTTAGAGAACATAATGAACTCCAGCTGGAGCTTTTCAACTCAACTTTTTAAAACCTTTCCATCCTAATTAGGGGCATTAAGCAGTCACTTTTTCCTGGTTCTCCTGAGAGAACCACTTTCCTCATATTAATACAGTCTTTAAATGACCAAGAAATGAAAAAGCATTCTCCTAGCTTTCTCTCTCTCCTCAGTTCTAAGAAATAACTTACAGATCATGTCCTGAGAAAATTAGAATCTCACCAGGGAGGACTACAACTGGCAGATGAGCGACATCTGCTACCCATCAATTCTAAGTGTGTAAAAAGGCACACCTTTTCTGAGGTGTGTTAAATGCAGAGAGCTCACAGAATGCTTTAGAAAGGTTTTGGGAACTTTCTGTTAAAAGCTGATATTGTGAAAGGGAGAACTACTGTAGGAGAAAACATATTTGCTATTCTCTTCCTCTCAAGGAGACAGAAAAGGTAGGAGAATGCTTTTTCATCCTTTGTGACCAGCAGTTAATCAGCAGGTTGGAACAATAGGGAACATTAATAGCTTGTCTGTGCTTTGCCAAATGCAATGCTATTTTTGGTATGAGTCTAAGGGCATGATTCAGCAGTTTCTTAGCCAGCAAGTAGTTCTGACCTATCTCAAAAGTATTTTAAGACTCATGGTATCACATGTTTCTTAGTAATAGTTTTCCATTCTTCCTTTATCTGTGATTATATAGTAATTCCGTTAATGCATCACTCATTACTGAGTATGGGAAAACACTGGGTCATACAATATAGTGAGAGAGCTCAGTCTAATGGATACAGGGGTCACTAAAGGTGTTCCTGCTCAATGGAATTACCTGTGGTGCCCTTTAACAAACTTTAATTCTTGTGAGACAGTTAATTTGAATAAAGGATAGCTGAAATCCATGAAATATAACCATGGCAAGGTCAACTCTGGACTGTACTAACTTTGCATGCAGGTAGGAGGGTTAGCAAGCTTCTCAAGGCTACTAATACCAGCTTGTATGTATTTTTAGAATTGGGGTTCTGGCTGCAGTTACTCATTTGGCATTGTCAAGAAAAAGATGCAATGCTCAGAGGTTAGTGGAAATTCGAACTGACACTGTAAGTGTGAATTTAAGTATAATGAGAAAGGTAGGATTCAGCTACCTTAAAATACAACGGGTGTGTGAGAAGCTCTTGTTTAATCTACAGTCAAGGGTGCATCACTCATGTTCACTCTGTACAGGAGAAATACAGCTTCATGATCAGCTAGCAATGTTGTTGCTGCCTTTGACATAAATATCCTGATTAGAACCAAAAATGAAACAAAACTCACATGACAGAAACTCGAGCAGTTTAAATCCCCTTTCTTTATTCCCACTGAACACTGCAGAGATCCTCTCTCCCCACTGTCCTGCCCTCTCAGTGGGTAACTGGCTCACAGCATGTGAAGGACCTTCCCTGGGAACAATCCTGATTTGGTGGTGTACTGTGGGAAAACACTTTGTCCTCCTTGCTGCAGCAGCCTGCTTGTTCCATAGCTCAGCTTTCATGGTTCCTTCACAGTTTTCAGGCAGAAAATGGGGTAAAGCGCATCTGATGGCCCTTGGCATGGAGAGGAAAAGAGCCTGTGTGAGCAACTGCCAGTATCTGTGAAATCAAACATGTTCCTCTGGAAAAAAATTTCATGGTATTTCCTTTGCAGGGAGGGGCTGGGAATGAGAGGTGGAAAGAATCTGAACTGATAGTGCAGTGCTCATGAAAAAGTGAAAAATAATCAGCACAGTTCTCAGTGGAGGGAGTGATTTCTGTTGTTCATGTGGGAGTCAGGCACCAAGATGCCTGTGCAGCTTCAGTCCATGGTCTAGAATTAATGTGAAGTGTGCATTAGTCAGGGGAACTACATATTCATTCAGTGACTGAGCTGGGGGAAAAGAGACTTTCGGGTAGGTGAAAAACATCCCAAACACATGGGTCTCACTCAGCCTCAAGCACTTGGATGTTGGCAAAAACAAAAAAACCCCACACACTCCAAAGTATATTTTGGGAAAGACAAAATACTGAACCTTATATAACGTTATATCTAAACAAGAGTAACTCTGCAAAGTAGAACATTAAAATGTTATGAAATGTCAGACCCCAAACAATTTGCTTGTTTTTCTTTACTACACTGAAGAGGAAAATCTGCATATTTTGATTGAAGCTGTTCTGTGATTTAAACCAAATTCACACCAAAACTTCCTTACTGCAATAGCCCCAGCCCACTCATTTTTGTTTTAGAGAGATAAAAGGTTTATGAAAATGAAATGAAAAAAGGATGGGTATTATGTCACATCAAGGCACCAGAATAGCAACAGATCAAGAAATCAACAAAAAGAAATCAAGAGATCAAAAAGCTCTTCCAAGAATACATAAATTGTTCTTTGGTCAAGGTAAAAAGAAAATGGCTGTTGAATGTTTGGGGGGTCCCATGTTCCCTCAGCTGTTCATGAGCAAGATTAAAAATTTCAGCAGGGCAGTACAAATGTGGCACTGTTGTCATGTGGGTTTTCTCTTGTGTATTTCTGACAAATCAGGGCTTTTTAGGTTAAGAGATGAATAAATGCACCTTATCAGGCAGTATGTGGTGTGTGTGGGAAGTCTTTTTGAGAAGGTATGTTAAAAGAATTCTGTAGTAGCTGGGTACCAGAGTGAAAGCCAGCCTCTGACTACAGGCTTAGCACAGTATGAATTAGTTACTTACAATGAAAGCTTATTTTTTTCCCCCTGAATTCCCACAGAGTGAACAGTTCTGTAAGCAAGTAAAGCCCAATGAAAATATGAAAGCTGTAGAGACCTCTGGCCTTGTCAGCCACTATGTAAGGCAAAGTTCAGCTCGCTGCTCTCCATCGCTGACATTCTTGGCAGGCAGGACACAGCTCTCCTCCTACCACTGCTGGAGCCTTGCCACAGCTGTGCTGAACATCTCCCTGCTTTAGGCTCTGAGAAGCTGATGGAGGACTTTTGACATTGTACCTGGACCTTTTATTTAATGGGGAAAAAAACCTACAACTGTGCTCTCAAACCTGCTGTGTTTGTTCCTTGAGAAATTCTTTAAGCATTGGAATTTGGCTGGAAGCTTCAAACACTTCAAACGGGTCTTCCTATTAGACACAAACACTGGTAAAGGTAATTATTTTACAGTATCTTGCAGTTGTTTTAGATTCTTTTAGCAAAGGTGCTCATGAAATTCCTAGGTGGTGACAGCCATTTTATCTCCTTATAAGTCCTATACCAACACACACTGTGCTTCTGGATGGAGATGTGCCTTGCTTTTACCTGCTTTAGCTTTCTTCTTCTGGCTGAAACATCCTGTTACTCAAACTGTACATGCCAGTGGTTCTGGATGCCTGGAAAATCAAAACATCCTTTGGTGTAAGCACTGAAATCACTTCACTTGGATGTGAGGTAAACACAGTAAACAATGTTTCATGAAAACGGGGAAAAATCTGTACAAGATCTTCCAGCGTTTCATAGATAAAAAAAATATTGCCTTTACCACTCAACCTGATTTTTGGGTTCTGAAAGTGTTTATTATTAGAATGAGAGGGATATGAACTTAAAGGTTGAACACCACAAATGTGATAAGTCTATTGGTTTGAGGCCTAAACCTATATTTTTTCAAGTAAACTTTCATTTTAAACTATTGCATCAAGCACTTTACACAGATTCCCTGCATGGACTATTACCTTGGGAATGAGAGGGAACTAAAATCCTTGCTTGTCTTACTGGTATTATCAGAATGACAATTACAGCTGATCACAGAGTAACAGTCCACTTTTCTGACTGCAGACAGAGTTCTTCTCACAGGGTCAGGAAATGGATGTTTTCTGCTGTCAGACAGGTTTATTACTACTAATACATATTTTGAATTGCATTAAATATCACAAACCTGAATTCTGATTATTGAGTCACAAAACTGCTCCTGCAGAACACAATAAAGTGTGATCTTAAGTAGGAAGCAATTTGTTGCTTTGAGGTAAAATAATTATAATCGGCTTGCCAGGATTTTCAAATTTTTTGCAAGTTCTAGTTTCTTTTCTAAGTTAGGCTTCACACACGAGGAATGATAGGAAACAATCTACTAGAATGATTTAAGCTTTGTGGCACTCCAACTCAAATAATGACTTCTCCTTTGCCTGTAACAGTTCTCATTATTGGCTCTGTTTCCTGAGTCAAACAAAAGCCAGGAAAACTGCACAATTTAAATTGGGAGACTGCAAGTGAAAAATCTAAGTTTTCCAAACAGTTTGGGTCCTGTTGACTGGCTGAGGTGTAGGAGTGGACGCATGAAAAATTTTCTGCAATAACCAACACTGTAAAAGAAGCTCTCATGTTTTGAGAACAGATTATTGTTTTTCATCACCCTTTGCAGAAAAACAGCAGAAAATTGTTGGATTCTGGTAACTTCTATTTAAAAACTACCAAGAAGGTAGAAATTTCAGCTGTCCTGCTCTGGAACAGAGTGAATACAAAGTCTCTCTATGAACTGAGAGTCAGCCACCTTTAGAGGTTACTGTGAAATTCAGACCTGCTGGACATCTTCAGCTTGATATCCAAGCTTGAGCTTTGTTCTCCTCTGAGCTTCCACATGAGTGGAAGCACTTTAAAGGGGTTTGTTAAGAAATATCTCAGAGCTCCTGCCCACACCATCCCTACTTTCCCTTCCATCCTTCCTGGCACACAGCATCTCTAAACACAGTGTGACACAGGCTCAGTTCTTAGGCCACAGTCCTGCCCCAGTGTATCTATAACTGGAAAATTTTAAGCTAATTTTGAAGGAAAATCAGTGGTCTCGACTACATTTTGTTAGGCTTTGAATACTAATTTACTGACAAAATAGTGGAAATACTTCCTTAAAGAGATATGCAGTGTACAGTAAAACATTTCTATGCACATTGAAAAGATGTGGTTATGAGGTCAGCAATGTACAACATCACCTGCAGTGTACCAGATCTTAATTTACACAATGAACTTCACCTCAGCCATGAAATAAATCTGCTTTCTCCATGGCTGTGAATAGCAAGGATGCATTAGCCACTGAACAGCCTGCTCCAGTGCCTATCCAGCACAGGAGGGCTTGCTGTGCCTTAATATATGAGAATCTGTCAACTCCAAAACAGTGAACCAGAAAATTCATGTGGTGCCCTTTACCTCAGGGTCACTCGTTAGAACATTGCTGTCCTCTCAGTCCTTAGAAAGAAAAACCCCATGTTTTTCAGCACAGATATTGCAAATGTAATTGTGCTGATACTTGTAATCAGAGAGTTTCATTTCCTTGAAGTCCTTCTCTTTCCCCTGTCCTTGGAAAAACAGAAATGCAATTAGGAACTTAAATCGCTGTCCATTGGCTATCTATGGAAAGTTGGCACACTCCTCACATGGTCTCTATTTTTGCCCTTGAAAAGAGCTAATGCACTCTTTCACCTTGCATGTGGTCTAGAATGAACCCCTAGCTCTTGTGCACACTCTTTCAGAGAAGTCACTTTTTTCCCTAAGAGAGGCTTAAAAATTAAAACCAAACCAGGCCAGTTTCAAGGGGAAGGTCAATATTTAATGAGTAATGAATATATCCATAATATTAATTTTAAATATCTTTGAATTCTGGGATGAGAAGGGACTCTCTAATGAAATTTTGATTAAAAAAAAATTGTTTTGTAGAAATGGTATTTTGGGCCAAATGTAATTTTTACATGATGCAGACACTTGCCAGAAAAGCAGGGATGGCAGACAGGAGCTGTGGAATGGCTGTGTATTGCCAGGAGGCTCTGGGCAAGAAGATGTTGCAAAGATTTTCTGACACTTTGAGAGGTGAGTGGTGTAAAATAAACTAGAACAGGACAAAATCCAATGAGGTAAATAAAATACTATTCTGTCTGCCTACAGAGCTGTAAGAATAAATTTGCTGACTTGTCATCTGCTAAAGTTAGGCATTTTCTCTGCCTTTTGAGGAATGAAAGTTGTTTTTCACTCAATTTATTTTACTACAGTATCAGAAATGCAATTTTTTTGTATCTCCTGAAAATATTTGTGCCTCTGCCAACAGGGAATGTGGGTTTTTCAGAGGAGTTTGGTGGTTCTCTCTGGTGAAGACCTACATGTTTTAAGGAAAATGGGTTATGCTAGATCAGCTTTTGTACTTTAGTACCAAACCCACAATATGTGCACTGTGCATAATGGTGCAACCTCATCTAAGCACATAGGTACCATCAAACTCTACAAGTGCAAAAAAATTGGTATTTTAGAAGGGAAGTTTCTTCAAAAAGGAAGCCTTTGCTGTAAATAGTCTATTTTAATAGATCAAAACCTGAGTTTGATTCTAGCAATAACCATGCTCTATGATTTGCCCCTGGGAGCAAGCAAATTCATTGTGCTCATGACATGTAAAAATATACAAGAAATAATACTTCTGAGGTTTCACATCCTTTCACAGTGTAATCAGAAGACCCAGGAGTAGATGTCTGAGCAATGATAGGAGTGCAGTGGAGTCATATGTTTCCCATGGAAATCATTTGTGACTTCCCTCTCTTTACTGCCACACATCTTCAAAGCACAGAACCAGCTTGTGTCTTCAGCAGAACAATTATTTGCTTTACATCAAAGTTTTATGCAGCTCTTAATTCAAGCTGGATTTCAAAGGAGTGAAGTTAAGGGAGGTCTCTGTAGCACATGGGTGGTGATGTGTTTTCTGCTCCTGGTACACTTTCTATTGATAGTTCTTGACATACTTTACAAACATTAATAACTCAGCTGCTTGCCAGAAAGAAAATATGGTTTGCTCTTTCAGAAGAAGAATTATTCCTTCTTCTTTTGCAGAGAATTATAAAAGCAGTCATCTTTACACCTTAACTGCTGTGTAATTGCAGTGTGATTGTGGTCTGATGTATCTTAGAATGTTTCAGTTGAAGTATCTGAGTGATCTAATCCTATGTTTTATAATCTTGCCTCTCAGGACTGTTTTTACTGCTTGTGTTGTTCTTATGGGTCAGAGTTTTGTAAAAACCAGGCCTGTTGTCTTTTGTTTAGTGGACTGAACTGCTATCTGAACAGGTTGTTTTGCATCCCCATTATGATACAACTAGAATACTTGGCAAATTAATGAAAAGCACTCATACTAAAAAAACTAATATTTTTGCTATAAGGCTCTATCAACAGACACAACTGTTGGACATAGATAACCCAAATGTTTTGATCCACATGTTAGAGAATTTGCTTCTTCCTCAAAAGAGTAGTTCAGTGTTAACTAGTAATAAAATGGGGACTGTAATATTATTTTATTTATGCTGATTGGACCATAGAACAGCTCAAAGCCTTGTCTGGGGTCACTTGGTATAACTGTGTACAGTTTGGCACCATGGTGACAGTGGCCTGTACTGTGGGACTCTTAGTTCTGTGCATGAAATTGCTGTTTCTGCACATTATTTGCAGAAGGCTGGTTGTGAACATCTTGCTTTTGAAATTCATGCTCAGTCCAAAATTCCTATGAACTGACTGTTTCTGTTTTCTGCAAAGGTTAAAATGGCTTAGCTTCTGTAATGAATTCACACTAAACTACCCATTTGAGCCATTATGTCTGTAGCTCTTTTAGAAAGCTGTGTGCCTCCCTAGGACGTACAAGAGGTGAGTGGATTTAGTTTTCAGTGTCACATTTGCCTCACAGCCCTTTAGAGAGGGCTCTTTAGACTTGATGTTTTTAAATGGAATTAGGTCCTGATTATGTCCAAGAAAAAGGAAAAATTTGTTTTCTTTTATTCTCTAGTTCCTCATGGTCAGGAGCTGAGGCAGCAGAAGTATTTTGCTTTCCAGGCCACTGTTGCAGCAGTAACAGCCAGATCAGGGATGTCAGCTCTTGCAGATAAATAACTGTGTCTTCCTGCTTGTGTGACTGAGATGGGCAAAGGCTCCTCTCAGAACAGGAATCCTCTCTCCTCAGCCCCAAATCTCCATCTCAGGTAAAATCCCAGTCAGGACCAACAAATAAATATTTCTTTTTAGCATCTACCTCTTTGTAACTCAGTGCTGTTAACATTTCTATTTTATAGTTTTACTTTAAACCTCCATGTTTTCTTTTTCTACTTACAGACTCTTAATTCTTTAGCAAGATAAATTTCTTTCCAGGCCAAGAGAGGTGTTTAGGGAAGAGAAATAAAAGTGGAGTCTCTAAGGAGTCCAGTTTAAACAGTGTGCTTTCTCCTTATGTCTTCACTTGCCTTAGACATCTCTGCCTGCCTTCAGACTGACTTGTTTGTTCAGACAGAAAGACTTGCTGGAGTCAAATCCAAGGGGAATAACATATATCCCATTAACCCCTTTGTGCAGTCCAGTTCTCCCACGTGTCACTCCTCAGCAGCTCTATCAGGGCTAATTTCCGTAGTAAGGGACAGAAAAACTTGAAAATTTTAATTGTTTCTGGCAACTAGAGCCTAGTGGAAGTCATCATTCCCTTATTCTCCTTCAGTGGTGGATAGGTGAATTTGCATATTCTGTATTTTCCTTTTTTAAAATTATTTTTTACTTTTTAAAAAAAAAAATTCCTCCATCACAATGGATTTTGGGTCAGGATGCCTACGTGGTGTTGCTGAGAGCAGGAGAGCTGCTTCCACACCCAGCCCTGTGAAATGCATGTTGTCCCATGAAGGAAGCCAGCTCTGGAGAGCTGGAGGAAGGAAATACTTTTCCTGTTTTGTATTGGCCCCAGACACTCTAAAGTTACTTTTGTGATTAATTTAGCCATGTGCAGTTTGAGACATGTATATGTTGCTAATCTCTGAATGTCTCTCCTCTTTGGAATTCAAATATGGTATAAAATCCTTGGTACAGGTACATGTTTTAGATAAAAAAATATATATTTTCCTTAATTTTACAGTTACCACAGATCACAAATTGGAGAACAAAACATTCAATAAAAGACCCACTTCATGGTTTCTCTCTGTTATTTTACTTTCTTTCAAGAAGTAGATTTTATCCTGGACAAAAGTTGCTTTTATAGACAGCTTCTGCAGGAGGAGGCCACACGACACAAAGGTGTGCTTTATAGGAAGTAAATTATTAAGGATTGTCTGTATTTCTTGTTATGGTCCTTTCTGTGGCTCCAGAGGCCTTTGTGGGAATATATTCCACTGAAATAACAGAACCATCCCTTTCTTTGCTTTATCTACTGTGTAATTCATTCTTTAGCAAAATAAGTAATTAAGTGAGGTAAGACAACCTAATGGAAAAGAATTAAATAAGCGAGATAAGAAAACTTAATGGAAAAACTGAAAAAAAAAAAAAATCCATGTTAAAATGGGACAGGGGAGCCCTAAAATGAAGACTGTGCATTACTCAATAGTTGTTTTGTTTTTTGTGGTTAGTCAAACTGTCCTTTCCCTGCACAAGTGAGGATTGCTAAGCATGAAACATCCCCTTCTGTAAGCGATCCAAGCCACAGCTTTTGTGCTGTGTCAGCTTTCTCACCACTTTAGGTACTGTGAGCAGCAGAGAGCTGCTGTGACTTGTGACTGGTTCAATGACCACGAGTAATGGCTAAGGAATAAAAATGACCCTCAAATCATATGATTTTGATCTGGAGAATATGCTCTTAGCATTAAGGCAAAGTTTGGCATGTTTCTCAGCTTTCTTTTTCTAAAAAACAAGATATTTTCACATGGCAAAATATGAATTTAAAAACCATGTGTGAGAAATTTAAAAAAAACCTAGAAAAGATTAAGCTAAACTGCTTTTGTATACTGTCCACAGCACCATTATTGTGCCATGCAAGATCAGCATTCTCAGTAGTATAAATAGTTATGGATCACGATTTTAACTTTAGTCTTTGGGATATATGTCCTCCAAAGCGTCTAATTTCATATGATAATTTGAATCTAGCACTATTGGTCTACTATGTAAGTTTGTGATTATAAATTGGGATTGTTTTAGTTTCTCCAGAAGTGCAAGCAAATCCTACATATTTAAACATCACAGGTGTCCTTGGAGGCATTGCTGCTCATTCAAGCACTGGTACCTCCAGCTGGAGATGCAGCAAGAGGCCTTGGTCACCCAGTAAAAAATTTCCCTAATCCTTTATATAAATACAAAAGAGCTTTTTTTCTCATATTTTTAAAAGGCTGCAGGTTTAAAAGCTTTTCAGCTATACAAGGAACAAGTTTCTCAGCAGGATTCTTAATTCTCCAGCAGAGAATGCTCAAATTATGTAGTAATGCCAACAGTTACCCAAATAATCCCAAGAAACAAGTCTTTAATAAGTCCCTGACACAGGCTAAGACTTTTCAAGGAGCTGGGTTTTTTCCCAATTGTTCATAATTTATAATTCATAAATTCCTTGGCCAGTGACATCTTGTGCCAGCTTCCCTAAGGATGCAGAAAGTTTATATCCAGGTACACATGATTACAGTGCCATGGAGCAAGAGTCCTCATCCTTTTGGTGGCAGCCTCACCTTCAGGTTTGTGGATGTGAGATATAACTTCTCTCTTAGAATTAAATGGTTTGAGCCTCCTTTACAAGGCCTTCACAAGCCTTAGCTCCTTGTCCTGAGCTCCTGCAGCAGATAAGAGCTCCTGCTGTCTTAGGTAATGTGTTACTTGTAGTGCACAGGGACATGAGGTAACCTATACCTGTCATGACTCTGAGAAAGGCTTCATTCCATATGCTGGGAGATAGAGAAGCACATTTATCATGGAAAATGTTTAAAGGCATCTATAGATAGGCATTGGTGTTCCAGAGCCGTAAATTCTTCTGAGCCACGCAGCCTTAGCAAATACAAAGTACAAATATAACGAGGTGCCTGATTACCTGGAATTGTTCTGTGCTACAGGCATGAACCAAGGAAGATTGAGTCACTGTTTGCTCAGCTGAGGCTTCTGCTCAGCTGAAGGCTCCTCTCTGCCCAACTTCTCCCTCTGATTGACGTCATGGGCTTCAGCAGCCTCTGTTTGCAGGCTTGAATGTGGCTGTAGGCACAGGCAGCTGAACTGCTGTCCAGTCAGCTTCTCTTTTGGCAGATCTAGGAGCTCAGGTCTTTGGGGAGATGAATAATGTCATCCAATTTTACACCAGTAACGTGCTTATCTTTTGGAACCCCTTCTCCTTATGTGGTTTTGGAAAACCAGAAGCTGGTTGGGAACCTGTGGTGCCTACCTCCTTGACAGGAAATTTCTCTCCCCTCTCCTGCCCTCATTTCCACTCTCTGAAAGGATCCAGAAGTCTCTGATTTTTGCATATGTGTATGTAAGTAATTGTCCCAGTAAACCGAATTAGACTAACTTTATGTGCTTGAACTCATGTGGAAGGATGGGGTGTTCTAGTTTGTAACTTTAGTCCTATTGAAGTTCTGAACAGAGAGAGACTGAGAAAAATCCAGATCTTATTTGGACTAATAAAAATCCATGCACTAGAACTGCATCTGGTATTGTAGGAACAACTTCTCTGGCAAAGTGAGCAGTTTCTCTGGCTGGATTTGATTAATTAACAGTCTGCTGCTCTACCTTCCCTGCACATACAGCTTTATGTAGGTACAGTCAGGGCTTGATTTGGGAGGAAATACTTATTTAGTGCACTAAACTTCCACAATTGTAAGCTAACTTTGATCAGAATTGCTTCTTTTTATCCTTTTAAGTAGCGCTTAAAAATAAAACTAAGGAAATAAATCCTCTGTGTCCATCATCTGGTTCTCGTTACCAACTTTATTTTCTGAATAGCAGTGGAACTTATTGGGCAAATCAGTGTACAATCCATAAATGTGGTATTAATTAATGAGATACATGCTTTGGGCTTGGCTGCCACCAGCTCAGTAGTCTCTGAGCTTGTTGATGCATTGCAGAGTTCCTGATTTCTCTGGCTGCTTCTCAGCTGGGAATTGATATTGATTAAATTAAAGACAGGGCAAAATACCGAAGGAAATTATGGAACATCACCCTGTATTGTATTTATGGGGTGCTCAAAGAATCGTTTTACGTTAATTATGATTTTTGTAGGAAAAACTCAGAAGTAATTGGCTCAAGTATTACAGGAATATAGTTTAATTACAGCCATGAAATTTAATGTAAATAAATAGCAGAGAGTTTTCTAGTAACTTCTTTCAGCTAAGATGGTTATAAAAGTACATAAATGAAAAACCAAATAGTCCCAAAAGTTGCATTTCCTCTTTCAAAGTAACCTGTTGCTTTCAGAGAGCAACAATATACACCATTGAAAGAGTTTAATGGAACAAGTGCTCAGAAAAATCTGTCCAGGCAGTGATATTTTTCATCACAAGAGTGATACATGAGAAAGTAGGGAATTCTTGTCTTGTTTTGTGGAATACCCCATTGAGATGTCAAATTCCTTTCAAGAGGTATGACAATGTCTAAAATGTACTCTACCTTTCCATTTTTTTCATTTCCTCTGGCTGAGGACAGCCCTGGGACTGTGTTACATTAGTGCTGGGTGCTGTGTTTCCTTCCCAGCCATTCTGGGGGCTCCAGCCAGCCCTGCAGAGCTTCCCTCAGCTGCCAGGTGGGATTTGCCAGGTGTCTCTGAAGAGAATATGCTGTAAATCCCCAAATCTGCTCACACACCTGTGGGATGTGTCAGTGCATTTGCAGGAGGTGGAGTAACAGAAGAAGCACAGACCCACTTGCCAGGCTACTGCTGCAGTGTTTTCCCTCTCCTAAAGAGCAGAAGTGTAACAGGACTCTGTCCTCTGGAAACTGGAGGCTGAAAGTAGATTTAATGTCAAGAAAACCTTTCAGAGCATTTAACTCGTACATCTTTTATTTCTAACCATTATATACAAGCATGGTGTGCCTTCCACCCTTTGCTTCCAGATACAGTTGTAGGAAAAGAGTACATAAAAAAATTAATTAGTTAATTTCTAATAGTCTACAAACATTTGAAGGATGCTGTGAACTTTCTGAACTATTTTTTGAGGTTACTCATTACTTCAATCAATTAATGTTTGTTTAAATGCAAACACAGCTGTTTTGTGGGGTTGTTTGGTTTTTACCCCACGCACGAGGGATTTACAAACTGAGCAAATGAAACACTTTGGGTTAACAAACCCTATTTCTCCAAAGCCCATAATCTCAAATGACAAATATTATTGCTCTTGGAACTGGGGGCACGAGGGTGGATGGGAAATCAGCTCAGGTTTTGGTTGGCTGGGGTTTTTTTTATGTTGTTGCCTTTTAGTTTGTAACCCTCAAAGCCATAAAATTCTTAAAGCTGAGCTTCCATTAATGGCTTTTAAGATGGATTTTGTCTCCATCAGTGTGCCAAGAAAAGAGACAAATACAATTGCAGTGTCCCCCCCGTGCCATGTCTGGAATATATATTTGGCCTTACTGGCCCCAACAAACCTGGTGCTGACCCTCATCCCTGCTTGTGCCAGTGCCCACACACAGCCCCCCTTTGCCCCAGGTGATGTTTGTACTCTATTTAAACTGCAGACACCCCCTGTATTCAAGACAGGCTTTACCTAGTCAAAAGAAGCAATGATAACCTTTTTCCCCTCTAAAAACTTGGACCAGCCCAATATTTGCTGGTACCTTTCAACTCCTCTGACCTGCAATAAGCACACTGTAGCCCTATTTCAGAAAATGGCCCCAGAAATACACCCTTTTTTTTAGAATTTCTCTCAGTGACATCCTCCTAGAGAGCACTTCAGCATTTCTGAATTGTTCATTTTCCCACATTTTGAATACTCTAGTTTTTGTTCCCTTAAACAGATATTTCTTTCATTTACACTAATTTTCCTTTATGAACATGAAAAGCTAACCTTTTTTTGTGGGCAAGCAGTAAATACAGGATTAGCAAACTTGCTGAATGGCTTGGTTCCCATTTCATTCTTTGCAGTGTGATCTCATTAATGAATAGTCAAGTTGAATTTGGAAAATGAATACATGATTTAAAAAAGCCACTTTGTACAACTCAGATTCTACTTAGGAAATAATTAGTGTTGACTGGATCTAATAAAAAGGTAGGCTTTTCAATTTATCATTTTGAATTGAATGTTTGCTGTGGAATTTCTTGTTCTTTTAATTTCTTGAGAAATAGCAACGCCTAAAGATCCCAAGATCATTTCCTTGGAACCCTGCTGATTTCATTCTTACTAAATTCTATAGATCTGAGCCTGTAGCTATCAAGAAACTTAAAGGAAAATGACAATTAAAGTGATTATTTCAGTAAAATGTTAGGAAAATTAACCTAATCCCTATTGTTAAGTGGACAGATTTTCTTTTTCTATGGAGAAAAGAAGTTGTAACAAATAATTCATTAAAAGTTTTAGTTTTCTGAGTTCTGTTAAGCTGTTAATATTTTAACCTTTATTTCTATGAGATCCCCATGTGCACTAGTCTAGATGTGGTTTCCATGTAAGTCTTGAATCTCTCTAAAAAAGATGTCAGAAACAACCACATGTTTTAGATTCCTCAATGAAAGCAGCCTACTTGTCCTGCTCAGGTCTTGCTTTCTGCAGCTTGTTCCACATGGACACCAAGTAGCTTTGAGCCCTTCAGACTCTCACATTCTGTTTGACCAGCAAGTGCTTGGGAATGGGAGAAGTGTGCAGGATTGGAAACAGCAAAATTCACTACTCCTGCCAGGGCTTTACTTGGGCAAACTGCACCTCACCTATGAGAACCACACACATGATGTCCAGGGCCTGATTATTATGTGTGGAAATTAAAACAGAAGCAAAACAGTTTCCAGATGCCATCCATATTTTCCTCGTTTCTAAAGCTTTGATTTTTTTTTTTTTTTTAAGGAAAAAATTGTATTGGTGTAAGGCTCTACATCCTGTGAATTTGGAGCAAACTAGTAAGATGGTAACTAACAACAGAAATCAGATCAGATGAAAGTAAGAGCAGCAGATGCTAAAGAAAACTCTTACAGAAGAAATTTATAAGAGTGCAGTAAATCTACAGGAAATGAATATCAGTGCTATAAACATCCAAACTGATAATCACAGGAATAAAACCCAAGCAAAAAAGGATCTTCTAAAAAATAAAAAAATCAAAGCTTAGAGTAAAACCCAGAGTCAAAGCTAACTGTTGTCCAGAGTCAAACTTAATCTGTTGTTCTCTGTGGTGTGATCTGCTGTGTGGCACATGTAGAGTTTTGGGGTCATCCCTGGCTGTACACCTGTTCATTAATTACTGTAATAAAACACTTATGAAATTTTAAGGATCTTTCAAGTCCATTTGATGCACCTGCAGGAAGTCTCCTTTCTGTTCTTTCCCAATTATTCTTATTTAGAACAATGAATTTGTTAGATTTCATTTTTTTGGAATATATTTTAAGTCAGTAGGTCAGCAGGGTCTCAATGTGAGATCCTTGTCCCTGTGCATTTGTGCATGAACATCCAGATCCTCTTCATCCCTGGTACTGCAGGTATCCCAGTGTGAGCACAGGGAAAAGGCACAGCAGCTGCCTTTCCCACTTGGCATGGGTGCCTAGGAGGGAGTTATACAAAAGGAGAGAATTGATTTCTACGTTGGTTCCGTGAGAAAAATGAAACTTCCTGCAATTTCTCTGTGTGTCTCCCTCGCCCCCGCTCCCCTTCCAAATAACTTTTGAACCCTTTGGTCGGTTTTGGCCCTGTTGGATGGGGAGGTGACACTGCTGGGAGTTAATTGGGATGAGCAGTTGGTAAGAGGAGAGAGTCTCCATGAACATCCCAGGGAAGAGGAGGCTGTGGCTCAGCACCAGAAGACTCGTATGGAAAAGAGACGTGAATGCTCCAGGTAGATGAAAAGTAGTCATCGGAGATCAGACCAAACCCAAACCCCCAAAATTATGGGAAGAACTAGCAACATTGTGCTGTGCATAGAACCTTTTGGGTTTCTTTCTCCTAAAGCTTTAAGGAGTTATTTTTTTCAGCCTGTTCCCCTTTGCTGTTCCTTCGCTTGCTGATGCTACTCTTGCAACCTGAGCGGCACCTGTGAGTCTCTGCAGATTCCTTCTCTCTTAACAAAGAGCTAAGCATGCTTAAAATTTATTTCTCTGCATGCAGGATTTCCATATTATACATCACACTGTTGTATTTAGTGGGAAAAACTATTTAAGGACTTCTGAAGTGTTTGGTATGTAACTAGGAAGCTCTCCTTTTCTGACATGTTTGTGTTTGCACTGGTATCCGTCTCGAAGTTGAGGTCTCAGCCATGGTTGTGTTATATTTATCTATCTGTAGAGAGATCTTTGCAGCATTTCTACAGGATCTACTAAATTGTTTTACCTGAACGGTGTAAGTGGCTTGATTTACCTCTGAGCAGAGAGGGGCAGCTGGAAACCTCCACTATTTGTATATCTCAGCATATCTTTAATTATTTTTTAAGTGGTTCTACTTACATGGCTTGAAATGTTTTTGGAACATTCTTTGCTGGTTAATTGGAAAGCTGCTATTTATGGCTTCCAGGTGATTTGCAGTGATGGGCATTCAGGGTGGTTTTCTGGCTTCATTTAACCTGTTGATTTAGAAGTGGGTTTTTATTTTGCTATCGATGTGAGTTTTTCTTTCCACTTAATCCTTGAGATCAACCAGTAGATTTCATAGAAAAGGAAAAATAAACTGTCTCTGTATCCTGAGCCTACTCACAGAATATGCAGTCCAGAAATAACATACTGTACAGACTGATGGAGCAAGCACTATGAAAATTTTCCTTTCCTACAGATGTGATAGTTCTCAGAAACCCAGCTTTCATTTGTGCTATGCCGAGTGAAAAAGGGCTCTTTTCAGGATGGGATATTTCAGGGCTTAAATAGTCTCTTTGTACGAAGAGCTGATGCACTGGTTTTTACTGTTTATATTTTTGGTACTTTTTTCGTCTTTGAAGTGATAGGGGAAATGAGCAATCTGCAGCTCACAAGAAAAATCAGGAGGCTAAAGCAATGTGCCCTGGGATTTGCTCTTCATTGTCTTTGCTTCTGTCATCCCAACAAGACCCTGTGCTCCTGCTTGGTCCCAAGGTGTCAAACCCACCCTGATCCTTCTTCTGAGGCAGGGTTTAGTTGTCTTTCATGCTGAGAACTTACCTTAACATAATTTTAATGAATAAGATGAACTTCTTGCTACATTAAGCTTCATTTTCAAAGTGGAAAAGGGAGAGAACTGTGAAAGATATCCCTGCTTTCCCTGTATTTCTTCCATAGAAGAGCTAGGACTGCAAGTAAGAGAAGAGTAGGGCCAAGTAAACCCTAAGGACAGAGGAAACTCAGCCTGAACAAAACTTTTCATTACAGAAGTGTCTGATTTTGGTGAAAGTTATATATTGCTATTGACTAGCAAACTTTATGAGAACCACATTACTTTATTATTTGTAAAGTCAGTGATTAAAAATGAAAAAAATAACATCTCAGATAATATGGGAGAATTTGTTTGTTTGTTGGCTTTTTCCCACTGGTTTGAGGAAGAAATGAAAACTCCTTTGGTCACTAAAGGAAATCAAACAGCCAAGATATTCAAAGCTTTGATCCCAGCCTTGAATCTGAAGATAAAATAAACTAAGAAGCACTGCAAGCAAACGTAAGTTGAGGCATCAATAACAATAACTGATAGGCAGCTTTATGGCTGGGATAATTTAGCTAGTTTAAAATAAAGGAGCTAGCAGTACAAGAAAGCCATTTTGAAAAACTGCCAAAAGCTCTTGCTTTTCTGGGCACTACCTTCTACCTACTCCTTTGTTGCTGCTCTCATGAAGCAATTAGGTGAGTTGGTGGCTGCAATGTGTGTTCTCCAATGATAAGCCTAATTCTTAGTTACACAGCTGCATCTGGAAAGGTCAACAGAGGACAAAGGTCATGGCTCCAATGATGATACTTCCTTACATGTTAAAAAGCTCACAATCCTTTGACAGTTTTCATTTTAGAAGCTAACAGAATAATCACCCTCAGCAGGTTAATGCCATCAGTCTAAAAGTATTTTCTTTGAAGTGCTGGCCACTGCTTTATTTGTTTATTAACCTATTATTTTGGGAGAGGAGGAAGAGGGTGTAAGGGGAAACCAGGAATTGCTGCATGAGAGCTGCCCTGTCTCGGGTATCACACCAAACAAACATCTCTTGGGAATGTTCTAGGTGTGGTTGCAGCTCTCCTAACACGAGGGACAAGCTCTGGGACAAATGAGTGAGGTTTGGGTGTGTGACATTAAAACTTCATGTTCTGAGCATAGAAAAACCTCCTGAAGAAAAGTCCTGCCCTGTTCTCAGTGGAATTGCAGTTCTGGGAACCTTAAACTATTTATTCATGTATTAGCTGGTTTCATTATCAGCAGATTTTTTTCCCCCAGCCAGTTCCCCACAGAGGCAATGGGAGCTTGTGTTGGCACAGGAGAGGCAGCAGATGTTAGCTGGGAGGTGGGAATGCTTCTTTCCATGGTGGCCACTCAGGTGTTCAAAGAGTTTGAGAAACCCACAGCCTCAGGAAGTGCTGATATGCAGGTTCCAGAGCTGTGTGGTAACCTCCCTTACAGCCACATTATGGTATTTACCTAAAGGGCTTTGTTCCCTCTATTACCAACAATATTAACAAGAAATTCTTTGTAAGAAGCTTGGGCTATATTTCAAACCACACATACAGCTTAGAACACTGCCTGTAGCAGTATTTTAAGATTTAGTACTTTACCTTGTTGTTGGCCATGTGACTTTGTGACCCTGGGCTGTAAAAGGGTGCTTTGTCAGTGATTTCTGAAGAGAGGGATTTCATCCTGAGTTGGCTTTACAGTACAAACACAAATATTGTTCATGATTTCTGCCCTCTGATAACGATTTCATCTTGTGAAGAGACTCTACTGTGACAAGCTCACTCCTTTATGTTAGTGAAGTAGTTAAAGTGCAGAGCTGTTCAGAGTATTATTTAAATGTCTTTTGCAACCTCAGAGGTGAGTGACCTTGCTGCCCTGGCTAAATTCCAGTTGACATCATTACAGTCTACTGCTTAACTCCTCAAGGAAATGCTGTGCAGAGGCCAAAGCTAAACCTGCACTGTTCAGTCTGAACTGGGATATCCACAGAAAACAGGGCCCTGCGGGGATTCTGCACTGGGAGAGGTGTTTGCTGGGAAGCACTGGGGTGTTAGCTGATGTATAAATTGCTGCCTTTGCTTCTGCCATCACCAGACAGACTCAGATACTAAAGGTAATCAGCAAGGAATAGAAGCCAGAACAGAGAAAGAACATGCTTTAGGACTATCTAGAAATGTATTAAATGACCCTGATGAGTGTTGCCCTTGAAATTATAAATTAGTTAGAACAGTATTTGACCTGTAAGCAATTAACCCAAAGAAGGGCTGAAGGACAGTTCTGGTGTTGCTAAGGCCCAGGGAAAAGCAAAAAAAAAAGTTAAAAGGGATGGTATTTCATTTAAAGGAAAGAGAGTAGCATGCTTGCATTTTTTCCTAAAGATCCTTATTGAAGAATGGTGCAGAAATTTTGCAGGAAAGGATGATTATTTTTATTAGGAAAAACTGTGTCTGTCAGAAGAGATAAGCCCTGAACAGATTCCATACCATAGAATGGCTTGTTATCAGAGGTCTGCAAAATTAGACAAATACCTGTCAAGAATAAACATACTTCAGTTCCTCTGCTTTGGGGCAGAGGGTCTGTCCAGGTTTCTCTGAGTTACATTTGAAGCTGTTGTTGTTTTCCTCTGTCCTATTCTCTGCTGGTTCTAATTCTGGCTCTTAGCACGTGCTTTAGGAGGCTGACTGCAGACTGGGATTTGGCAGATTGAAGTATCTAAAAGAGCCTCCCCAAGGCTATGCAGGCAAACAATTGTCAGGCTGAAACACAAAGATCCAGGTGATCCTAAAACACGCGGCACAATCTGCAGGGATTTTTTTTTCCCCGCTGTTCTTGAACTCAAAAATCCATGGCAACTACTGTTTAGTAATATCAGCTGCCCCAAAAAAAGTCTGCCCACCAAGGACAGGGCACGTGTTGGAGCTGCTGTTAACGAATAACCAGCTTGAGCCTCCCAAAATACCAGTGAAGAGCAGTGATGTGCAGGCTCTGTGGAGCTACAGTAGACTGGAACAAACGGGATGGAATTATCAGTCTCCTCTTGTGCCCTTAGAGCAGCAGCTGGGCAGTCTCAGGGAAGCAGCCTCTCAGTCTGAGCCCACTGCCATGATGTGCTCCATAAGGCCTTGCCTGTATGTTTATTTTTTGTAATGCTTTGCCATGGCTGCTGGAATTTCAGGCCCTCGTGTTAATCCAACCACTTGTGTGAGTGGAAAATTTGGGAAGTAAACAAGTCCCCTTCTAGGCACCTTGCCAGCCTTGTGTGGTCTGTCCCTCAGCCTAAATAAAGCTGTGACTGCCTCTGTGGAAAAGTGCTGTCCTGCTGTGATGCACAAGGCACCCACAGGTATTGAACGCTGACCTCTACCTGTTGCAGAGGTATTTCCTTACCTGTTGTATTTATCATGCAACTGGAAAAATGAGATTAAGTTAAATCTCCTTCTCTGTGGTCTTTTGTATCAAATCTTTCTATTAAAGAATAACAATATCCTTGTAAAGTAGCCTTTACAAGGAAGAAGCAGAAGCCAAAAAATCAAATTAAGATTTAACTTAGGGTATCACAGTAAATACAGCAACCATTCAAGGCTACTGAGATACACAAGATTAAAAAAAAAAAAGTAAAATAATTGAGGAACAGCACAGAACTATTTTAAAACTAAAGCATTCCAAAGCAGCCACAGACAAACCAGTAGAAGCCCTCCCTTGTATTTTTCATTGTTACAGTTGCAGTATAAGCCAGAAGACCTTTTCTAAAAGGTTGGTCAAGAATGTGCCTACCAAGTATAGTAAAACTGTAACCAGAAATGTATTTCCGTCTTGAGCAGAAAAAACACACACAGAGAACTACAAAGTGAGGGCTCTCTGTGTTACCTCAGTATGTTCAGTCTGCTGTGCAAAGCAAAACAGCCAGTAAAGACAAGAAGTTTTAGTGTAAAAGCTGTATTTTGACGAAGATTCCTAACACACTGCACTACTGCCTGAACACAAAACTCAACTGCACCCTCAGATGCCAACTTGCATGTGAATTGTCTCTTGTCTCTGGCTTGGCTTCCAGGAAAGCACTTGACTTTCACAAGAACATATGAATTTAAAAACCCCACATGAACAGATATTAAGCTTTCATCCTTTAAAGCCACACTTAAATGTTGCTGACACAGTAACACAACATCAGGCTTTGATGCAGTGCTTTTGCAACAACTCGCATATAGATGTCTGCTCAACTCAGTTATTTTTCACAGTTATTATTTCTCAGGGTTTTTTTTTCAAAACAAAAACCCACAAAACCCTTTCAGTGTGTCTTTCCTAATACAGTGCGTATTTTGAAGGGGGAAAAATCTATTTACTTGGTATTTTCCTATACTTTCTTAGTGTTTCTGAGATTTCATTTGTCAGTTAAAGTCTTGAATCCTTTTCCCTATTTGTTCTGTTGAAACTTTTCATTTAGGGAAAAATTCACTGGGTCCAAGGTTCTGAAAAGGCTGTATCAGTTTCAGCTCTGCAGATAAGAGGGATGGAAATAAAAATTCCTAACATTTGGGGAGCTGTGATTTTTTGCTTCAGCGACATATGCCATGAGGTTATCTAAAAAGCTGTTACACAATGGGAGAAAAATGCAAAAGCAGAAAACTGGTCTTATCAGAGTTATGATGTGGTGTGTTTTCCTTCTCTCTCTGTAAGTTTGTGACTGAAATAAAGAGAAATGAACTTACAGGCAAACTAACTTTGAAAAACTTTTACAGGTTTTAAAATGTTGTTTTTCTGCATACCAAGGCCTAAACAAGGAAGCAAAATGCCTAATTATTACAAACTTTCCTTAAAATTCTCAGTAATACTAGTACTAGTAAATAATCTATGATAGAAGAGAATGTGTCTCACAGTCATAAGGGTCTGAAGAGCTGTGGTACCTGACTTTATTGTATGAGAAGTCCCATTTTTGCTGTGGGACTAAGTTAACCCCAGCTGGTTTAATCTGAAACTGGATCAATTAACTGTTTTTCACATTAATGTCTGATTAGAAGGAAATACAATGAGTGTGCAAGGGACTGTCATCATTCAATTCAAGTTGCATGGCAGACATTCCAAGGCTGTCTACAGAAACTATTCTCATATCCCCAAATTCATGTTTTGACATCCATGATAGTGAACTTACCTTAAAAGGTAATTTTCTATAATATTGAGTTTTAAACTATTCTTTCTTTCTGAAGCCAGCACTCAGCCCTATTGGTAGAACAGTTTTTAACAGTTCTTTTCGGTGCCCCTGTCTCTATGGCAGTGTTTCCATTTCTCAGGGTTTAAGACTCTTCCCACACCTTCACCATGGCAGCCCAACATCCAAATTACCTCACTCCTAAATGTACAAGTCACTGCTGTGCCACATTCTGGGCACTGCTACAACATCCATTTCTCCCTGGCTGCAGCATAGGACTTTTTAACCCTGATGGACCTGCTAGCACACCAAGAGAGCAAACACGGCCTTTGTGTTAAAATGGGAGAGGTAAACCTGCCAGAAAAATAATTCTGATGCCCAAGGAGGAATTTCAGTATTTCTATACCTGGGTGGAAGTGACAGATTTTGTCTGTTGTGGGATTCATCTCCCCAAAAAAGCTAAGTGTTGCTACTAATTGCCTTCCACTCTGCGGTGTTAACACAGGAGAGGAAGCAACAGGTCCTCCCCTCTGATTCAAAGGCAGAGTAGGGAGAACGCAGGTTTCATTCAACTGAGTGTGAGATTGTTCTTGTTCCAGCATTTTTAATCTGAATACTTTTAGCAAAACATTGTTTCTTCAGAGCTTCTAGTCACCCGTGCCCTTTTCATCTGCTTGCTCTCATACTGCAGCACCACAGGAGATTGTATTCACTCTCAGGCCCTGAAATTCACCACATCCAACCAATTCTACACTCTGTTGTGTATAGTTAAAGTGATATACAGGAATTCCAGCTGATGCATTAAAGGCCTATTAAACTGTCTGTGCATAAACTGATGCATCTCCTGCACGATGCAGTTGTCTTGACGTTTGGAAAGGTTTCACAGTGCTCTGATACGCAGAGTACCCTCCACCAAAGAATCTCCATACTCTGTGAACTCCATGAAAGATTAATATCTATATTCTCTAACCAGGCATGTTAAACCACTTCTCATCTGTCTCAACATCTGGAGAATTTCTGGGGAAGAGACTTGTTACTTACCTGTACAGAGCACCAAGAAGCACCCTGATTTCCCCTGCCACACCTTGAGCTGAGCCCTGTCACCTGCTGAGGGCATTTGCTGCTGCTGTTTTGGCAGCACTAACCCAGCCTCAGTGGGGAAGATTTTCAGCAGCTGAGCTGCAAACTGATCACAAGGCAGATAATGAACCCAGTTTTGCTATTAGCCTTTTAAATATACTTGCAAGGGGAATACCCCCAAACCAGGTTAAGCATTTTCTAAGGTGACAGACAATCAGTAATAAACTAAGAGCAGAATCAGCTTTTCAAAACTTTAATCCCTCCCCCTAGTTCCGCATTCCTTTGGAAAGAGAAGCTGCTAGAAAATTTTTGGCCAGAGGACCTGAAATTTTTTTTAAGAATATTTAATCCACAAAGCTTCAACTGGCAGTATAAAAAAAGGAAGATGTCTGTTTAGAAGGCTGATATCCAACTGTAGTCCATTTTTCTTATTTTTCGTAGCTCTTTTTCCTGGGATTTAGACAGTTTACACGTCATCTCTCCTAATAATTCCATATGGCTTGTATCTTCTTGTTCCATTGCTGTGACATCTTCCTCATCTGAATCATCCTCTGCTTTTTCACTTTCCATTTCTACTTCATCAGCAACTTCTTCAGCACTGGAAGATGGTTGGAAACAACCAAATTAATAGGTACTCTCACATACTACAGTACTATAGGGGAGAAGTTATCATGCAAACAACTAAGTAAACAGGACTCTATCTTCTTTTTCCATTTCAGTCTACCTTAAAACTACTATACTTCTCTTGCCATCTCAATTTCCAGCTATTTTTCAAATAGGTCTCCTCTAAGTAAACTTAAAATAGTTTTCTTTCTCAAAATATAGTACATAACTGCAGAGCAGGCAGGTCAGCATTATGGCAAATGTTACAACATTGCAGTCCTACAGGATCAGAAACATTGGATATACTGGTAGATGAGACACGATTCAAGAAGACCATTCCTTTTCAAATCTGAAAACGGTCACTTGGTCTTAAGAACTGCTACAATACCTAGAACATTGCTAGGAAAGAAAAAATTCTTTGGTTTTGTCTTTTTTTTTTCCCCTAAACATAGAAAGATGTTTAAAGTGGCTGTTCTCTTCTGAGTTCAAGAGCTTCGAGCCCGTGCTAAAGTAGAAAGCATAATTCCAATGAATTATATGGAACTGTCATAATTTAAAATGCATTAATTAATAGTATCAATTCAAGTGTCTGTTATATAAATATTCCAGATCTGTTAAGAGTGAACTGCATGGCAAAACAGTACTGGTCTTCTAAAAATCATCTGTTCTAATACAAACTATTCATCACTCACAAAATGTCAGTGGAGCAGCACACAGTAATATCATAATGCCAAGGAAAATAGAAGCATTTAATGTTAATAATAATATATTCACTGTATAATGCATACACTATACAGTGATTAATTGTAGTCAGTCTTCAAGGGCCCAATGCTGCAGCCCTTACATGTACCTTTAAATTCACAACCACACTAATCACCACTGTCAAAGTACAAGCTCTGCAAGTGCAAATATTTACACAGGTCACTGAACTCTCACAATCTTCAGGACTGAAACCAGATGCAAGCTTCCATGTATGAGATTTTTGTCAGTGTTTTGTGGATGTTTTGTTGTGCCATGCAGTCAGGGATCTTGCAGCAGTGGGCAGCACAAGGTGGCAGAAGCCAGAGCACACTCAGAGCTGTGTTTGTTTCCAGGTAAGGTCTGCCCCTGTGAACCACCCACTCGCCCGTCTGGCAAATCCACCCAACAATTCATTCCAGGGACAGGTTTTCATCCCTGGCCTGGCAGAGTTTAATAAAGCACTTTAAAGAACAGATGACACAAAAATGCAATTGTTTAACTGGCTTCAGTGTATTAATCCTAATGTAAGACCACTGTCATAATCCCTGTGCCTGCATTCCTTTTTCAGCAGGGTATTTTGCTTCCAAAGAAGAAAGCTACAATTTTAAGCACTTATCAAACTATTCTATTAAATTGGAATTAATGCACTGTAGACCAAACTTAGATGTGCTTATAGTATACATGTGTATTTTGTAGCTTAATTACAAATGATATTTGAGTTCTAAACAAATTCTTAAGATCAAGCTTCTAACTTCCTGGTGTATCTAGAAACTGAAACCAAAATACTATGCAGCAAGTCATAGTAATTTCAACTAAAGTTGATAATATTTTAAAAAATAGCACTAAAAAGCCATTAAATCTCTGGAATAAATTCATGGAGAATAGTTCAGTGTAAAAGGCAGTGTTTTGTGTATAAGCACGTTATGCAAAACCTAGCAAAAATAACAGCAACAAAAGAGCCAATACACTCAACAGCCACACCATTACCACACTGAAGTATTCTACTAACTTACTGAATAGATAAAGAGTGTTGGAAAACTGCTTTTACACTTTGAACAAAGATGTATATAATTTAAAATAACTCTGATAACTAATGAAGAGTTCTTGAACTTTTCTTACCTTTTGTTCTCTTTGGAGATGAGCAATGAGTTAATAAATATAGTGCAGAGGAAGGAAGCAGATGGCAAAACGTGTGCTGGAGTGTGCAAAAGCTGCAAGGATAAAACAGAAGCTTTATGAAAGATTCTGTTTGTCATGATTTTGCCTGTACATTTACTGTAATTACTCCTACCTCTTTGACAGCAGGTGAAGCTTTCTCCTGCTTACTATGAACAACTGGTTTTCCAAGGTCTGCATCCTCCTGTGCTTGTTGACGTCTGTGCTTTCCCAGCAGCAAACTAAATGGTGTCACAGGAAGACTTTCTTCTACTGCCAGCTTGAAAAAAATGTAAGAAAGAATTTTAGTGTCACAGATCTAAGTTCTATCTCAGTTTTAAGTTACCAAAATTCCGAATAAACTCAGGTTAAAAAAGTCTACACTCAAACTGAACTCAACTGAGCTATATGGCTCTTTGTACTCATTCTCTGTCAGACATCTGGAGAGAATCCTGCACAGAGGGTTGCAAAACTCTCTAGAATCTGGACCCAAGAACACAAGATTTTAGTTTGCTGATCTACCTATTAACTTCCAAGTGTGGAAGGTGGTGCATGTGCCAGAAAACCAAAGGATGGGTTTTTCTGATCCCACTTAAAACCAAAAGATCATTTATACTCCAGTGTCATCTGCAGAGAGGTTCAATTATGTAATGGCAAGCAAAACATGGCACCTTGACTTTGGCATTTTCCTACATCAATACACATTAATCTGAACACCAAATTATTTTCCCACCCTCCAAAGAAATTGATTGCTTATGCCCACATTCTGTATTAGAAACATACTAACTTCTACTTTAATCTATTTTATCTAACCAGTAAATCAATCAAATGCTGCTGTTTTAGTGAGTATGAAACACTTCTTTGACATAAATTTAAAAAAAAAAAAAAAAAGAACAAAAAAAAAGAACCAATTTCCCAGACTACTTCTCCACAGAAATACATACTGGAATGCAATTCTAGAACTCTTTCTAAGTCACAGTTGACTGACAACTGTTCATCCTCATCAGAAAGTACAGTTGACACCACACTCACATTCCAAATATTACAGAAACCAAGACAAGGAAAGAACTTACTCAAACATTTTGCTTAATTTGTGTAACCTGTATCTTTTGAAAAAGTTTCCCCCCCTCCTCTCCACGGGAAAGGGAGAATAGCTTACTGATACTTTTATAAATATTTTTACAAACAGCACTTCTTGTCAAAAAATAAGCAAATCCAGATTACTGTCCCTTGTGCTAAGGGTCTGTGACTCCAGGTGAGGATCTGGTGTGCATTTTCCTGACAAAAGGGAATTTCAATATGACAAAATGACCACCATCAGAATTGTGAACTGCTCTGTCCATGTGAGTCAGAACTTCTGGAAGAGGTACCTGTTTGCTCGATGGCGTGAGCCTTTCTTCCAGAGACTTTGTGCTGAGTGTCATTAGCTCCTAAAATACAGAAGGATGTAGCACAGTTATCATATGTGAAACTGCTTTCCATATTTCCATACCTTGCCTACAGAAGCTTCCAACTGGCCCAAAAGCCTTTACCAGTCAAGTGGAAGAGGCAAAACAATCTCTTCCTCTTTATTTTGTAAAGAAACTGAAGAGAAGCAAGAATGGACCTAGAGGTTCTAGAGACTTTTTGGGAAAACAAACAAAAAACCCCACAACCCCATCCAGAAATTACAGGGAAACTGAGTACCACATGGAATGTTTGAGCAATCAGCAATAATTCATACAGGTTCTAGGTGCTTGTTGAAGTTAAACAGCACAGGCAATGTTCCCAAGTTATCTAGTGTCTTGTATCAATGAGGCAGCATGAACTATTCACAGCAGAAAACCAGGAAATAATTTTGAGCTTAGGCTGTTTTGGCAGTTGAAAGCTTTCAATAAAGCACAGCCTACAATGACTTGATATTAAAAAAAAAAGAACTCCTATGCTCATAAGCAGAGCTCTGAGTTCATATCAATCCATTTTAAAGAAAATAGTTTTTCCCCAGGAACCACCTACTAATTCTACCACCGCCTACTATTCCTTACTTGTGTATCCGTAAGAAAAAACAGTTGGGATTTTCTTAGCCAAAGGTATTTTTCTGAGCTCATCATTTCAGGTTCATCCCTTGGAACAAAGGCAGCAAGCAGGACCTTTTCTTTACAAAGATTTCTCTGGATGTAGACTGGCCGTGGCTCGTTTGGTTTAAACACAAACACTGCAAAACCAAGAATATCTTCTTTTAAAATCAGGAAATTCTTATGCTCCTGGCCAGCTGTCAAAGCCCTGAATATCACAGCCAGGAAGGCTGGACAGGATTGCCTCCAAGCACCAGTTTACAGGAATATAACTGGATAACTTCACTCAATAACAGAAGAGACCTTTCACAGTACTCTAGTCTAGGTAACATATTTGGAAATTAATATTTCTGTAGGAAAAGTTTTCTTAATTTAATGTCAGAGCTCTAAAATGCAGCTACACAGTTCTGCAATTTACAAGAGAGGGTCAAGAACATCTGAGACCCTTAAAAGTGTGGTTAATCCTGACATATATCCTATACTGCTGGAAGACAAGGTAACACACTTTATTTGAATGCTGCTGTCAGATATGACTCAGTTTCCACAGATGCAAGCACACACTGAAATCCCTCTTGCAGCTTTCATGGTCTGAATTCTAAGAAAACCTTTTCTAGAAATTGTGCTTCCCCGGTTTTAAATTCTGCTGATTATGACTTGTCAAAGAAGGCTTTGTACTCACAGCTGGACTCCTTGGAGAGCCATGAGACTGCAGCAATGTGTTCAGAAAGGGGATCAGGTTGCAGAACTACAACGTTGAGGTGGGCACTCCACTCCACTGGAAAGCAAGCACAGCAAGAGGCAGAGGTGAAAAGGAGCCAAACAAAAGGTCAAAAAAACAACACACAGGGCCTTAGCTGCTGGAAAAGGCAGCTCCACTCATTCCCTGGTGACTAAAAACACACAAATGCTACCAACTCCTACACAAGTGTAAGAAATACTACCTATTTTTGGGTTATCATTCACCTAACTTAAAATTTATTCTGCACACACACACAAAGCACATGCACAGGATACTATCCTAAGCATGAAAATCATCCCATCTCCACAGGGCCTTTTGTAGTGTGTAAATCCAGAACTGAACTAGAATTATTTCAAGGTTTCACAGTAATTTCAAATATTAAATTACTCTAGCACACATTCAAGCTGATCTTACATGCACAAGTGAGCAGGTTCCAGCAACACAGAAAGCCATAATCAGTGGCACCAATAAGGTACTTGGAACATGTTAGTCTCCCAAAGCAGATTTTCCTACAGAAGTAAAAAGTCAAAACAAATTGGTTACCTTCAGAGTTCATCTTTGTTTCTCTATGTAGCAATTACTCACAGGTCACAAAAACCATTCAGTTATGATTTAGTTTTAATATCCAAATCCAAAGTTTGATGTCTCCATCCACCTCTAGTGGCATGAAACTCCACACACAACTATCTGATAAGTCTGATGAATTAAAGTATGCATGAATATGTAAGGATCACATGTTTCTACAGCATTCCAATAAAAAGGAGGGATTAAAAACTCTTAAATAAATTACAAACCCATACATAATTGTAAGTGTACACATTGGATGGGAAAATAATTTAATATTTAAAGAAGCCCTACTATTGTTTAGGAACTAGAATGAGAGAAGTAGTTTAAAAAGGGTTATTATAAGCTGGTCCAGCTGAAGAAAGCATGTGATTTCATTTCTCAGTCTCTTGTTTGAGAATAACAGAACAGCCTTATGACTTCCCATGATAAAAGATTTTCAAAAAAAGCTAGTAAAGGACAGAATTTGCACATTAAAGCATAGCCCTTTGAAATTATGCAAGTAATACAGCAATTCATTATATTCCTAGGGTAATTTATTTCCTTTTAATATAGCAAATAGTAAAGGTTGTAAGAGGAGGCAGCTGGCCTGGGAAAAGCTTGTCACTGCAAAAGCTGCTGGCTCACGTGCCTCCCACAATTTTCCTGCACACCAGTTTCAGAATAACATTTCTCAATTTCTTATCTTAGAGGACCAATATAAAACAGACCTCATCACACAGAAGAAAAGCTTACAAACATGCACACAACACATGGAAGGGAGAAACCTCTGTATGCTGCTATGATTCTTTGTGTCAAGAGTCTTTAAAATATTGTGACCAATATTATGACCATAATGTTGATGTCTTTTATCATGACAGCATACAATGGGGCATTGCTGGGCTAGTCTGCCAAGAAAACATGGATTTTCACTGGTTAGAGAGGATCAAGGTATGCATTTCATAGTACAGATAAGGTCATCATGCCTTTATGGTTTATTGATATAATTTCTGTTTGTGTGCATGGATACACCGATAAAGAACCAACTTCTTGTATTTATACTTTTCCAAGACTTTGATTCACCCCTGGATTAATGGTGAAAAAGAGAAGGGCTAACAACACACTACTTGTGTGCTCCATGATACAGATTTAAGGATGGGAGGTGCAGGAGACATAAGCAAATAAGAAAGAACTGTAATGCTCAATCTTATTTTTAATAGTATTTTTAACCAACCACCTAAAAGCCATTTTAGTCTTTTCTATATACAAATTTAAGACTGATAAATTCAATGTTTATGTGTATATGTTTATGAACATATACACGGTCTATGGTGAAGGAGTGCTATGAATTGATTCTTTTCTGAGAGTTCAAATAAAAGAGCAGATGAAAAACATACCTTATATTTCCAGGTGGATGGCAAAAAGTACACTTAAGATCCCAAGTAAGTGAATCCCATACAGTGACAGTTTCTTCAAAGCTAACAGCAAGCAAAGAGCCATCTTCTGAGAAGCAGCAGTTTGTAGCTTGGTAGTTGTGGTAGCTGCCTACAAAGTCACAGGTCCAGCTCACACTCTGCTGTGCTGTGTTGAATGAACAAGCCAGTTAATTCAAGTCTACACATGAAGAAAAAAGAATTCAATTATTATTGCAAAATAGGCTCAAGAGCAAGGCAGTTTTCATTCATAATTTCCTCAGTATGTTCCAGTATGAGAAACAGCTGGTAGGGTTTTCATTTGTCCTCAGTCTTGCATTTGAACAGTGAACCTTGAGACTGACATGGTACAATATTCAAGCTTAGTTTGCCAACTCCATTAACTGTGCTCCCAAAGAGGCAGACATTAGGGAAAATGATACTCAAGTAGATTCAACACTTATTGTTCTGAAAAATTGTTCTGTCATAACTCTAGCAGGAACACACGAGCATTACTCAAAATCTGAACACAGCTTGCATTTGAGTCCAACAAAGCCCATGCTTCATTTACAGAAGATTTGAGGATCACCCAGTGACCCACCAGCATGCTTCCTTGTGTTGGCTCACCTGCCACTGCATTCTGTTGGGACACCTTTCCCACTGTTGATAGTTACCAGAAAATAAACTGGAGCAAAGTGATGTACTTACCCCATTAACATACATTTCCCAGTCTATAATAATTCCTACAGCATGCTTTTGAAACATTCGAGTGGGATGAGGAAAAAAGGGAAAATCACCCTATGCTAAGATACCCTTTATATAATGGCTACAAGTTGATGATTAAAAGACCTGACTGAAGGGAGAGAAAAAAAAAAGGCAAAAAAGAAAAAAAAGAGAAAAAAAAAAGCCAGAAACGATTGTGTACTCCAACTGCATGGCACCATCTAGGGGCCCAGCAAGTGACCTGCTGCAATTAATACAAACCAGAGTAATCTCAACTGAGGAGCTCTTTGGCAAATTAGTACTTGCTGCAGAGAAGCTGCAGCATGTCAAGCCTTTCTACCTGAGCATCCCTACTCTGTCCCACTGGGCAAATACACCACAGCAATCACCACTAATTGATACTTCTATATAGGCCATGAAACAAAACCTTGTAGCCACTTAAAATACAAACACCCTGATGAGGCCAGTCGGCAGATACAAAACTATTTTGTGGAAGGAAAAAAAATTCAGTTTCATCCCCAATTGACACTATAATCAAGATCAAAGTATCTGCTCATTAAGTTAAGATATAACTTAGCCTCAGAATAATTTATGAAAAAAGCAAAACCAAACACTCTTTCAGATACCATTGAGGGGGTTAGTATTAATACAGTAAATGATACAAGGTTTTGTCTGTCTTCTCATCAGCAGCCACAGCTGAGGGAGCAAAGAAGCGGGAAAGATAAAGTTTGGCAAAGTTTGCCAAATGGAAACTCTAGTAGCTCAAAAGTACTTTTAAACATGTTCTCACTTGCCCACGAAAAGGCAAACAGATTACTGAAGTGCAAGCAGTTCAGCAAGACCACTATCACAGCTACATAGGAACATGACATGACAAGACATCCAAGAAGCAGGAAAGTGCCACTCCACTTAAGTGTGCCTGACACTGTAATAGCATTTAAGTAAAAGGACATTAATATGTTGGAAATCTTTCATATTTCCCATCCAAAGGCATACAGAGCAATCAATAAACATACACAGATGTTCTGTTTGAAAGACATCAGCATGTCTTTCAAGAGGCTAAATTTGGTCACTAAAAGTATCTCAGAAACACCTAAATACCCATTCTATGATGTTCAAATACCTAATGGAAAGCAACAATGTTCAAAAAATGATCTCTGAAGTAGTGGATCTGGAGAATTGTAAAAGTGCTATCATTTTACACTAAGTCAGCTTAAACAGAATAACACATTTCTGTATCTTGCTCCTTTGAGCAGGAGTCTCAAATGAAAAGCTGACCCAGAGGACTGACAAAAATCCATTTTCTCAGCATGGAAAAATCATTACCACAAACAATTCTTTAACCAATTAATACAGGCTGCCCATTCCCTTCTGCAGCAGCTTGCCAAGGTCTCTGGCTATTTCAGGAACCTCCATACCAGACTAACACTGTGGAACTATGGCAGAACTCCATCACAGGAGGCTCGGGAGAACACAATACTTCATGCAGCAGGTCAATGCAGGGGACTAAGCAAATGAAAGTAGGGTCCCAATTTCTATAGCATGACTTCAAATGTCATTGTAGGTCCTTTCCAACTCAGGTTATTCTTATGGTTCTATGTTACAAGGTGCAAGTAAGAGTAGGCTGTATTTTGGCCATGCTTACCTTCTGGATCAGTGTCCTCTACCATCACCCAGACTTTAAACACACAGTCTCTGCCAGTTGTTACCAGTATGAGAGAGTCATCTCCCAGTTCATCCATGTCACGAAAGCACATGTCTGTGATGTGGTTGTCATGGGGCGTGTTTATCCTGGTGTTCAGCACAAAGCTATAGGAAAAGAAAACAGAAGCTTGCCATTCTATTTCATTTGGAACTTGGGGAAGACTTCAGTTCAAGCTGATTCTGGAATGGGCAGGGAGAAGAGCAATCAAAGGAATTTCTAATTAAGGCAGCTAAATGGTATTGCATTAACAGATCAGGTTTCCCTAATGGCTTCCATACAGTAACCCAGCACTAAGAATTACCACCAGGCAAGCATCTCTCAAATACTCAGCCTGAACCCTGAGCAGTCTTTCCAGTACTTAGAAATCAATCATGTGGTTGATCTGTGTAGTAGCTTTCTTTTGCCTTGTTTCCTTAAGAAAATAAAAATCTGTAGTCAAAATGTAATTTTTTTTAATAGGAAAATTAGGGAAAGGGATGGAAAGGGAAACCAGATGCATATGCTAGCTAAAGACAAAGACCAACATAAAATGATAATCTTCTGTACTTTCTGGAGAAGGACTAATCAATTAATCATGGATTATACAGAGGTGGGAAAACCATAGCTACAGAACCATTCTGTCAGGTCCATGATTTTCAATACCAAGAAAATATGTGAATTTAAGTCCTATGGTTATAATAGACTCTGATTACTGTAAGTAAAACAGATCCAGAGCAATTATTTCCCATGTGTATTCAGTGCAAGTCTGTGCTCTGCTGCAGATGCTGTAGTGTACATGGTAACTTCCCAGATCTGGAAAAACTCTGCCTTTGCAAGGCAATGCCTGTGCAGGGATTTGTGTGACTGGCAGCTGGAAGGCCAGCTGTTCTCATTACCTTTGTGCTTCTTCATGGTAGAACCACAGCTTCAGCTGCAGCTCGGGGTCAGCCACTTCCTCACTCTCCTCCACGGTGGCCAGCCAGGTGCCCTGGGCGCTGAAGGCGACCTTCACCAGGTCCGACTGCTTCAGCCCCGCCTCGTGGATGTACTGGCGCTGCACAATGTCCAGCTGCAAAGCAAGGCCACAGCTGTGGTTTAAAACGCAGGCAGAGCTGTAAGAGACACCATGAAACCACGGAGAAAGGATGTTCTGAAGGCTCCAGTTACACCTGGAGCTGTGGCACAAAGAAGTATGCCAACATGAGGGGATAGCAGAACTAGGGCATGTGCATTCCACAACGATGCAAAGTGTAGGAAAGAATGAAAAATAATTTGAAGGTGTTTTACATACAAATTTTGGACATTTAACAGGATAGCCCCCTGTTGCAAAGTACTTTTTTCAGTATCAATGTTTAGATTTGCTTAGCAAGTGACATCAGAGATAAAGCCAAGAACATCTCAGCCTGGAATCCAGCCTTGTGGGATAGTTGCAATGTTTTTTTTCCATTTGCCATATTAAGTCTTCAAATAAATTCTGATGCACAAGTTACTCCACTGAGTAAGTTAAAGTTTTGGTACATGCCAATCCAACTTACACTGAACAGCTGTTGGTCACTCTGGAGGGAATAGAACTGCAAGTGGCCTGGCTCTCCATTCAGGACCAAAGCTTTGGTTCTAGGATCAACCACCAGGCCAGTCTTGACATCCCTACCTGGAAACAAAAAGCAGGTGACAAATGACCAAAGCTATGAAGTGACACATTTCACCCTCTAAGTGAAAGACAAATTTTACTGCACTTACTTTTGATTAGCCCTTGAATACTTCTGGAAAACCTTAGGTTGCTGTTGATTATTGTAATTCCTGAAAGAGAAGCAGACCAAGTCTTGCAAAAGGCACACATCTCATGGTGGGAAAAGGACTGTGATTATCTGTACTGTAAATGTATCTTTTCCCAGTTTATTACACCAAGGTGGAAAGCCAAGTTACGGCAGGCACCAGGCAAACTCACAGGACTGATCAAAGAGCAAAAGAACAAGCATCTGTTTTTTCAGATCACTAATGAAATTTTATGCAGTTCTTAGTTAATTCATCCAAAATCAGCAAAATAAAGCTCATACAGATTTGCATTTCCACTGAAGTGATACTTGGGTGTGTGCTGGCTTACTGTTGTCTGTGTGAAGGGTGCAGCTGAGAGCGCCGTCAGAGGACATGGAGATGAACTCGATAGGAGACCCCAAACGAGGCAGGAAATCCTTCTGGCATGAAGATTCATTGTGCCACTGGACTAGAACAGATTCAACTCCACCACTCAGCAACCTGGTTCCTTTTCCAGCAAAAAAATACAGTTAAAAGGTTTTGCTTAAAAAGAAATAAAATCTGCATATTTACAATGACAGACAGACATGAGTTTCTCAAAACTTTTTAAACTGTCACAAGTAAACAATTATATCAAGCCTGGGCAATACACACAGACATGCTTTTCATTATCCCCTGTTAAACTGTTAGAGAAACTTGGATTTCCAAGTAGCAAGAATTTCTGTCTATAGTGAAATTTAAGCAAAGCTTTGGGAGTAGTAGATCCCATCACTTTCTGTATCAGCTGGATATTTGTGTTAGGATATGGCTGAATTGTTCTCCTTCTGTGAGAAGTACTTTGCAGTAAAAAATACCTTAAGGAGAATAGTTCAGATCACACAATTCAGCTAAAATGTAGTATTTGTGACAGCAGGTTTGAGCTCAGACAAGACTGGCTGGTTTTATTTGGATGTAAGTAAAACTGGCAAGAGCTCATCAGTATTATCAATGAAACAGAAGGGGAGGAAGATTGGAGGTGAGGGAGAAGAGGTCAGAGAGGGGGTTAGATTTTTCTTTCTACCACAGAAGGCAGATATTTGACATTATAAATGCCAATCAAAATGCATATTAAAAAAAAAGTAACAACTCCTTTTGTTTTTATTTTCGATCCTTCCAGGATATACTTAAAATTTTAGAAATTAACTTCTTAGTAAGTGGACAAACTTGGAGCTTTTATACATTCTTCCTTGTCTGCTGCAACATTTCAAATTTGAGAAGGCTTTATTTGTTTGATGGAGATTTTTTGAGGGTTTTGGTAGGGTTTTTTTATTGCTTTGGTCTTTTTTTTTTTTTTTTAATTTTTCTTTTACTCACCCTCCACAGAAAAAGCCAGATCCATGACAATATCATGATGCCAGTGCAGTGTGGAATATGTGTACTCTTTCTTGTTGTGGAAATTCCTCCTGTGTGGAGAGGCACAAAACAATTCTTTACTCACAACATCAACAACAGAGTAAACAAAAGGAAATATTGAATTGAATCAATTATATCATCCTGTCCTCTAACTTCTAGACTAGTTTATCCTATGCTCAGGTGATGCAGAAGGAGGGCAGGAATGACACTACAGGTTTTCAGAACTCTCCTGGTCCACACCTCACATCTTAGATGTACTGAGCAACTCAGCCCTGGAAGCAACTTAACCATGTAATGTTTTTAATCATGTATTTCACTGGTGTGCTCTCCTTAGGGCTCTACTTGCCCATGAAGAGTTACTTCAGCTGCTTTTGCATTACCTTGTACACCTAAATTTAGATTCAATGGAGCATAACTTAACATAGGCATTTCTTCCACTTGATGTGTGCACTGTCAGCACTGCAGGTTCATTGCTCATTCTGACTTCTGAAAACGGCAGTGCTAAAGACAAATTAGACTGCTTTGCTCAGGCTTGACTTAATTCCTACAATCAGAGGAGTTTATGGGATACCATAACCAGTTAACCAAAATGCACATACCAGAGGCGAATCTTTCCATCAGCATGGCCAGTGGCAATGCAATCCTCTGCAGGATGGCACACAACACAGCTGAAGCGATTGTCTCCTCCTTTTGTCTTTATTGTACTTAAAGAAAACCTTCAAAAGTCAAGAAAGTAACTTTAATTTTAAGAGTTAGGTTGGTTTTTCTAAAACAAATCTTTGAAAGGATCTAGTGCATGTAAAAATAATTCTGATTAGCAAAATTAAACATTTTCAAGTTGTTACGGTTACATGCACTCTCAAAAAATAGTGACAGACTTATTTTCCTCTTAATTTCCTTAATTCTTCACCTTCATTCAAGCTGAATGAGTTTTTGCTTCTGTCTTTTTCTCTCTCTTTTCTTTTCTCCTGCTTCCCTCCTGCTGCCTGGGCCCTGCCAAACCTATGTCACTTGTTTCAGGTCAGTATCAACCAAAGTATTTAACTGAAAAAACCCCCTTCCTGAGCTGCAAAGCTAAAGTACCACTGCCACTGATCTGCTCACTGTTCACTTCTACAGGAAGCTCCTTATACAGTGACTACATCCCCTCCAGCAGAAAATCAAATATGAGATCATGTGTGCACACATCACAAGTTAAAAAACATTTAGGATGTATCAGACCGAATCAATGCCTGACATTTTCATTCTCATCCTTACCTGTTCAACAATTTCCGTTTGAAAAAATAAACTTGGAGAGTCACACCCTTCACTGATGCCACGTATGCACCCTGTTAAAGTAAAGCCATTTAGGACATATAGATTATGTTTTCACATAAGAAAAAAATTAAGCACATTTTGCTACAAAATACTTTACACTGGAGACAACATACAAGCTGACGTTAAGTAAATACTTTGCCATTACAAGTGTCAAAGTTTGTTTTTTGTTTTTGTAATACTAAAAAAGCATAGTTGTTACATTGATTCATTTACTTTCAGTTTTGTTTCAGTATTGCTGTACTTTGTATAAAGGCATACACAGCATAGAGTTCATTTGCCAGAAAAAAACCCCACCTAACCAAAACCCCAGAGAACAAAAAATCCCAAAGGTGAACATACTTCTCTTCCAAATGCAATGTGCTTCACTGATGCACCCACACCATCCAGAACCACTGAGAGCTCCTTGCTTTCCAGATCTTGGCCTGCTCCTTTTGTCAGCTTAACTGAGGCCAGCTGGAATGTATCTGACAAAAGAAAACATCTGTCTGAAACCAACAGTAGCACTGAAGAATGAGGACCTGACAGTGGGGATCAGTGTAAGTGTAAGCAGAATCTAAGGGAAGCTAAGGGAAGTATTTGCTCCTGCTCTGAAGCAGCAATATATTCTAGTACACAGTAAGGCCAAGCTGTATTTATTGCAGACAAAATCACATTAAAAAATACCTAGGCATGCTGTGAATAGGACATATCTGTTTATGGTGGTACTGCCTAAGGTGGGAGAATAATCTCCAGCACTCATAACCCAACTTGAGTAGTATAACCCATGCCTTGGGGAGCACTGCTCATAGATGAACTACACCTCTGAGACCACATCCATGCAGTACATGCTTCAAAAGCAAAGGCAAGCACTCTTCTAGACAGATATTGGAACAACAGATGTCTCAGAATGAGAATGAAAGAGGTACAAAATGCAGGACTGCAGACATCTGCCACAGGACTTAAAAAATATTTGACAATTAACATGTTAAAGGCCACTGTTGCAGCACACTGCTCACTGCTGGGACAACAGCATAGACACAGAATGGCTGAAATGACATGGATGATGCTGCTGGTACTGTACCTCGTTCACCCTTCTTGGGAATGACAACAAACACTGAGTCCTCAGCACTAGCAAGTGCGTACAGTGCCAGAAGTTTGGATCCTACAGTGAAAGTCTGAAGAAAAAAAGAGAAGGAAATCAACATTTCATGTGTATGTCTGTAAAATAAGGTACTTATGTCTTAAAGAAACGTTCATGTATTAATCAAAATTCTCAATTCTAAGATAAATACATCTTTATTCTATCAAGAAACTAATACAAATGTTAAAACAGTACTAATAAAATATGAAACATTGGATTTATTGAAAAGTCTCAGGACACCTTATCCCTAATACACAGCAGAAAGCCCACCCAGAGGTGGGTATTTAGCAGAAAATGTGAGCAAGAGTAAGCAGCCCACATTTTCAAGCCTATTGGTGTATCCCAAACTGCAGCAGGTAGCAAAGTCAGTATGTCAGTACATCTCCCATCTTCCTCCCCAAAAGGATCTACATCATCATTATACATCATCACACATCATTCTATTGCTGACATAATTAGATGGGTTTTAGGTTGTGTTAATAGTAGAACTACCCCTCTCAGATTGATTTGTGCCCATTTTTGACATGCTTTTAACAAGAATAACTCAACATACTTTAATGGGAATCCCATCCATGAAGTCCCATAGCTTAATGGTGCCATCGAGACTGGAAGAATAGAGCTGAAGAAAAAAAAAACCAAAACCAACTGTATAAGTAACAGCAATTTATCAAAGCCAGATTCTACATACAATCACAACTGTGATTCCAGGTACCTGAATAATAAAAATACAAGACAGAGTCCAGCTCTGTGCTGCCTTCAAATAAAGTGCAAGCACAACACTATCACACTAGTTCGAAATGTACATTGTCACAAAGAGTGAATGCACAGATATTCACCATGTGAACATCTAATTTTGCATGACTAATACACAGATCAGTTCCTCCTGGAAAACACTCTTGTTTATATCCAGACACCAAAAAAGCCCAAAAAACTAGGAGCAGAGAAGGCAGGCTGGGGGCAGAGGGAGCCACTGGGCAAGTTAAAGGGATTTAGTCACATCTGTATCAGTACCAGCAAATACAGAAGGGCGAACACCAACCACAGTATTTCTGATTTTCTCACACGCTTCTTTTACCCTCTCAATCAAAGAACCGGAAATCTCGCTGTATTTCCGTTTTGTTGTCATTCCATTCAAGGAGTGTGATCCACATGACATTTCACGGTTATGTTTGTGGGAAATTGACACAGTTCTTGTCAGATTTCAGCCAAACATCAGTTCGACGATGCCCTGATCAGTCCCAGCCCCTTCCCAAACTCCGGCCAGCCCCAGGACAGCCCCCGCGGTGGCACATAAGGGTCAGGGGCAGCCCGGCCACCCCAGCCAGACCTGCCCCCGCAAACCTGCATGTGGTTGTGTGGGTTGAGCTGGATGCCGGTCACCAGGTCGGCGTGGCCGCCCATGAGCCGCAGGGTCTCCTCGGTGTTCACGCTGTACACCTTCACGAAGTCCCCTGAGGCGCATATCAGGTACCTACAGGGGGGAAACG
>VWYP01028686.1:437256-468159 GCA_013400435.1 Pycnonotus jocosus | reverse complement strand
GGCCCACGTTCGCCCCGCCCCGTCCGGCGCTCACTGGCCCCGCCGCCGCCTCGTGCTGCGGGCCGGCTTCGCGCGCGCCCCCTCACGGACATATTGGAGCGGCGCAGGAGGGGAACAGCCGCAAAAGCGCCTCCGGCATCATCCGGAGTGTGGCACCCAATGCCGCGTCCAGACTCTCCCTAAACACCTCCAGGGACGGTGACTCCGCCGCCTCCCTGGGCAGCTCCTTCCAACCACTCTTCCTGTGCAGAAATTCTTAATGTCCAACCTGAACGTCCACTGGCACAGGTTGAGACCGTGTCCTCCTGTCTGTTTCCTGGGAGCAGAGCCCGCCCCTCCCCTGGCCATAGCCTCCTCTCAGGTAGTTTGTGCAGGGGCGCTCCGCCCCCCATCAATGCCCCCGCCGAGCTCCCCTGAGAGCGCCGGTGAGTGCGGGGAGCTGTGGAGCCTGCGGGGATGCTGCCCGTGCCCAGTACCAGGGTTTTCATCTGAAACCTCTCCCGGCTGTTCTCCCCGGCCATTCCCGGGGTGAAAGGCGGCGGGAGCGCTGGGCAGGGCTGGGCTGGCCCTGAGGGGCTGTGCCGCCGTCACCCCCCCGAACACCCTGGTCCCTGCTGGCCTCAGCGTGTGGCACGGGCTGCCAGGGCACCGCAAGGGAGAGCCCTCTGGCCGGGTCTGGAATTGCGCCTGTTTGAGCAGAAAAATGCGTTAATTTCCTTGTTTAAGTGGGCAGAAAGGCTGAATAGAGAAAACTGATGGGTAAGCTTTGCTAAAACCCCCCTTGTTCGCCGACTTGGACGAGCTGTGGGTTTGCTGAGTTACTGAGCACATCGTGTTCTCGTATCTGGAGGAAAACCGCTGTCAGAAGCAATGCGAATGTCTGGAGTACACCGTGATTTATGGTGTCTGCGCCCTTCACTGCTGCTTCGGAATAGCAATTGCAGTTCTTGCACAGCTGTGTAGCTTTGGCGGCTGTTTACGCCATTCAATGTATCTCTGGTATGCTTGCAATTGATTTTTAAACAGTCCCATTTCACAGACAATAAAAGGGAAAGGTGCGTTATGAGGGGATAGTTACGATCATCCTGCTGTAAACTACGTCCTTTTCTTCCCTGCGGACTGAGTCCTAGTTGGGAGGTTAATTGAGGATTGTGCAGGGACAGTAGTACACATCGTGGAGTGTTGTGATCATGTATCGAGAAACCTGGCTGCCAATCTCAGATGCTCTGACAATTAGGCAGTGCAATCTCTCCGGAGCTGAGAGCAGAATTTACAGGTGCAGCCTAAATTGCAGTTGGGTTTAACAGCCGTGTCGTGCTCTCATTCTGGTGAATATTTTAGAACCCAAAGGCAGATGCAACCTAATGCTTCTCCTATATGGGACAGTATATTGTGTCCAAGTTCTGAGCTACAGGCAGTAAGTAAAGCCAGAGTTCTGTCAAATGGGGGGAAAAAAAAGCAGGGTCTCTAGGAAGAGACAGCACCTTTAATCCACATTATTATGTGAATGGGGCTCTTTTGTCCAGGTCTACACTAAATGTAGTCGAGTCTCGTTAAAACACAGAAACTTGGTGTGTTCATCCTTCTGTTTGATAAAGGAGAAAGGCAAATCCCTTGTGCATCTTAATGCATATGTTTGTTGTAATGCACGTTTATTTTTTATCATTTTAGGAAATCTACCATAAGCTTTGAAGCTGATAAACCATGTAGAGATCAAGACTGCCTCCAAACATATATCTTAGGGCAGGAGCACAGAGAGATAAAACAAACCCATGTACTGCCAGCACCCGTGCACAGCATTGTTCCCCCACAGCACAGCCACTGCTTTCAGCTCTGCTCTCTGCTTCCAGCAGCACAATTAATTCGATTTCTCTTCCCACACTTCAGCAGAAAACCCAGCAATGCAGCCACAAATAATGTGATTTCAGCATCAAAGGACCACTTGCTAGTTATTGTATACAGGATTTTTTCAACTGTAGATGCTCTGTGTAATTGTTTCAAGTAATGCTGTCCAAAGTTTTTACTAGTGGTATTCTAAAATACAGGACATTGCTGTGAATTAGATTGGGTCACTATGGTAGTGTTTAAAAGACTTTTGTATTCAAAGTTAAAATGGTTGACATAAATTTATTGGGAAATAATAAATAATAATTGTAAGTAATAATATATAATATAGAATTTTTAATTAATACAGACACAGTAGGTGTTTTTTTTTTTAATGGTTTGTTTGTTTGTTTGTTTTTTTATGCACTCAGCCTGTTAGTTCATTGTCATTACCTACATTTTAAGTGTGGTTTGGTGCACAGGTGTATAAAGAACCAAAACTTACCTGTAACTCTTTTTGGAAATTGAGGTAGCAGAAGATATTGAAAGTACCTGGTTTGTGGCACTCAATGGAGTAAGGAGCAAAACTAATCTAGCCTGTTGTTTGATTTTATTTGTTTGAAGTGGTGGCTTTATCTGCTTTTTCTAATTTATTTGTTTAAATTTCCAGTATGCAAAATTCATAGGTTTGTATGTCTGCAGAAATTGCTTTTGTCTTTCCCAAGGTAGTGACTTGCTACAGTAAGGACTCTAGTGTATTCACCTGATGGTTATTTAGGAGAAATTAAGCAATAGAATGTAATTGTATGTAGTACAAGGTGTATTTTTGCAAATTTTTGAAAAAAATGTATTGCAATGAATTGAGCAAACAGTTCATGGATCATAGCAAATAGTAGTGGCCAAAGATTTGTTTGCATTTAGAATTCATTGTGTGATTGTGTAAGTAATTACAGGTAAACTAGTTGGGGAGAATGCAGCTGTAGTTCTGAGACATCTATTTTTAATGTTGTAAATAAAAATAGAATAACTTTAAATATGTTACCAACTTAGATGGAAATTAGATGGAAATCTCCTTCCAGGCCAAGAGAGGAGTTGTTCCTAAACAAGTGTTACCAGTTAGGTTTATGTACTCTGCCCAGTCTGTAAGTTTCTAAACTGTCCCAACACTTGTGAAATATCATGTAAATAATAGAGTGTAAGCGTGATTGAGAGAAAAAACCATTGTTGTGACTTCAAGGAAGCAGGATGACTGTCCTTAAGGAATGGCGTGGTACATTACAGTCCCATTGCAGTTCATTAAGTCAGTAGTACAACATAGGAAAGAGATCTGATTTGAAATGTTAATTATATTTTATATTTGACTTGGTTTTTAGCAGGTTTCCTGCTTTCCTGTACCTTATTTGATCTCATCCTTGCTCCTTAATAGAATATCCATCTCGGTATCCCTGTCTGGAGCCTGGGAGCCGTGTTCACTCCCTTGCTGTCCCCTGCACTCTGCTTTCACACTGGGATGCTGGCTGGCCAGCATTTCAGCATGGGGCAATGGATCTGCTACATTTCAAAATCTGTTCTGTTTGTAAACTCCACAGCTGGTCTCGAATGGCTTTTTGTCTTCCATTTCGTGTCTTTCTCAACCAGCTTGTGGCTGCAAAGAGAGGAGGGTTCTGAAATACGTTAAAGTCTTCTGTAAGGAAATCAGGGATAAGAAAGGCTGCTTGTTTAATAATGCCTTCTTTTAGAAGGTGATGTGACCAAATAATTGTAATTTACCTAAGTAAACACAAGACAATGTACTCATATGTTGACTTCAGTTTGGGGGATATATTTATTTGAAGGGAAATTACACTGTTTTCTTTGTGGTACACAAAAATTAACATCTCATTTGCTGGAAGAAATATGAACATTTCAGAGATGAGAACGGAGTATCCGGCAGGAACACGTGGTGGTGTGGGAAGCTCCTGCAGCGGGGCACATCCACAGTTCTCACGTTGGCAGAGCAGCTCCGCGGGGAGGGGAGGCTTGGCTTATGGAGAGAGGGTGTCCCCATCATAGTAACGAGTCAAAGCCGCTGTCGGCACTAGAGGGTGCTGGAAGAACGACTGCAACATCAACAACTCCGTGTTTGAAGTCCGGAACCCCCGAAAAGGGGAGCTCGCCGAAGGCAGAACGACTGCAACATCAACAGCTCCGTGTTTGAAGTCCAGAATCCCCGAAAAGGGGAGCTCGCCGAAGGCAGAACGACTGCAACATCAACAGCTCCGTGTTTGAAGTCCAGAATCCCCGAAAAGGGGAGCTCGCCGAAGGCGTGGTGCCCCTCAGAGCTCTCTGTTCTGACCCAGCCTTGCCACAAACAGCACACTGGTGTTCTCCTATTGGATCCGCTGCTGTCAAAAGGAGGGCTGGCACCTTGCAGGGACTCTCGTGTCACACTGATTCCTTAGCAATACTCAACAGGTGATGGCAAAATGTAACGCTTCAATCACTTTTTTAAAGAAGTTTTGATTTGAAACATCTGTAAACAGAGAGACTAAGCATATGGTGAGAATGAGTAGAGGCTAACTTGATAAATGGAAATTTGAATCTTGATAGTGATTCTGAAGCTTGTCTTTAAAATAATTTCACCTCTGTATATTTTGGTGTCTGATAAATCATGAAAGAGTGAATAGTATAGCTTCAGTTTAATTTAAATAGTCAATTTTGAAAGTACTTCTTTTCTTTTGAAGCTCATAAGACTGTTTAATACTATGGAATTCTTGATTATAATGTCATCCCATATTAGTTTGATTTTACAAGGTCTTTAAGTACTTTGGAAATATTGGCCAATAATTACTGAAGTACATTTAGTTTGATGATAGAGCTGTTTGAAATTTTTACTACCAACATTTTAAGGTTAGGAGATATCAGTTACCTAGTAAGGAGGTAATGACACAGTGAGAAGCCTTACAAGTAAATAAAATGGATATTTCATATGAGAATTTGACAACATGAATTCCACTGAAATTTCTTCTGTTTTCATGCATTGCCCCTCCCCTCCTTTTTTTTTCTAATGGTAAAAAGGGTTTGTTTTCTGACCATTTCTAGTAGTTAAAATAGAAAAAAAACTGTAACATATAATGACAGCAGAGGCTCACCTTGGGCTGGTGTGGATATACTTCACATTTTATTCATTCATTGGATTGTGCCCTTGCCTTTGGAAAAGGCATTTTGTGGAGATGTGGTACCAACTGGCCTCCATGCTAACACAACTGTGCTTTTGTATCCAGGTTGTGAATAGTCTTCAACCCTTTCTATGGGAACTCTCTATGATCCTGTGTCTGTGTTGTCCCAGATGGTTTCTACAAGCTGTGCATCATCTGCATTTTCTGCATCTGTGTGTGCCTTACACCAAGGCACTCAGTGAAGGGTCAGGGTTTCAGCTGGAGAAACAAGTGCCTGGTAGATAAAGTGCCAAAGGTTTTCTAGATTAACCCAACAGACAGAGTGGAGACAGTGTCGATCCACATGCATTTTGCAGCTCATTTTCCTCACTGAAAAACAGAGATGGTGTCTTGTATACCTCTGTCATGGCAATGCCAGTCAAATCCCATTGCTGTTAACTGCTTATTAATACCAGCCAGATGTGAGGGTGTGATGCTGGTTTTGTATTCTGCTGTCTCTCCTTATTCTGGCAATGAAAAGAAGCTCTGAAATAAATGGTGTTTCCTAATTAACTATGACACTTAAAGTCTTTAAGTTACTTTATTAATGAGGCATTGGCTACTGCTGGACACCTTTTCCCTTCCACAAAAATGCAAATGGAGCAACTCATAACTGCTGAAACAGATGCTGAGTATTCAAAAGACAACCTGAGAGCCAAAACAGAAGCATCTGTAACTTCCTTCTGAACTGAAACTGTTCAATATGACTTGCTATCAAAAGACAGACATACTCTTCTAAATGTGCCTTATTGTCTGTGGAGGTCTTCCTTCAAGGGTTTGTTCTTTAAGCAGTGGCTGTTAGTAAGCAAGGATAAAGTTTAAGAGAAGCAGAGCTAAAACGGGTCTCAATCTTATTTACATCGAGCAGCTGCTGAATTTTTAGTGTCCACTGTCCCATGTCTTTAACGATTTTTTTTTTCCCCTTACCAGTAGCAGGGGAGACAAAGGTTTGTTCAGCTAGGGAAGGTAAGTGCTGCAACAGTTACAAATATTCTGGCTTTAAAGGAGAGACTCTCAGTGTTTTAAAGACTTTGTGCCTGTAGTCTAACAAATGTTCACAGCCTCTCTGTGATACAAACCAGCTGTAACCATGCATTACTGTGTGTAAACAGTGTTCTCTTGCTGTAAGTGTTTCCAACAACAAAGCAGGAGATACAAGCTTTACTGTTCTCTTCTAAGCTGACTTGTGTTAATTCTCTACTACTGATAATCACCCGATTTTTAAAAATCCTGTCTCATTCTTGAGGCCAGCAAGAACAGGGGCCAGCACTGGATTGCATGCCCAGGGCTGAAAGCTGGCCTAAGAGAGTGAGGTCTTGGTGCAGCTTTCCGTGTCTTTGTGAAAAGGCTCATTGCAAAATCTTTGAACTCATGGAAACAATGTACATTTTATGCTTTAGTTCATCAGGATAACCATGGCCCTGCTTTTCAAGAAGCAATTCATGGAGCAAGCACGGACTCTTCTTTCTTTCCTTCGGTGTTTCATTAATTAATTTTAAAACATTCCTCACTGGAGGTGGTTATCTTTAATGTGAGAGAACTCTGAGAGGATCTTCAAGGGCTCATAGATCAGAGTTAGTGATACTTCAGAACTAGTGTGTGTCCTAAGTAATGTAATACAATGGGTCAAGTAAATACCCACTTTCCTTTTTCTGATGCTGCAGCTAGCAGGGTTACTTGTTTTTTTCTTCTCATACAGCTACTTCTTACAAGAAATGTACCCTCTACTTTTCCCCTGTCTGATACAAAGGGGCTGATTCTGAAGGGTGGGTGTCCTTTACTATTCACGTCTCCTCTGAGATAAACAATGCAAACAGAACTCCAGTTTATAAGTGTGTTCAAATTGAGATAAAACTCATTTCCCAAATTATTTCCAAGCACCAAGTCCAGATGCCTATTGTTAAGGTTTGGATTTTTCTCTTGCAGCAGCTGCAGAGTGGATTTTTTTTGAGCAGTGGTATTGAGTTTCATAGCAGGGCAAACTATTTTGTTGCCAAATGGTTATTACCATGATTTCTACTGAAAGAAAGATTTTCGAGTGGAGAGTGAGTCCAAATGTGCTGTTTATTTCAGAGTTGTGTGGTATCTTTTAATGCACAGTGTTTTCAGTAGTCTGGGTAAAAGCTGCTTCTTTAACTAACGGGAGAAAACCAACATAAACCATGGTGTATTCTGAAATGGGGCTTTGTAACTGTTGGAAACTGTTGGGACTGTTGGAAGAGTCAGTCATCATGGAATAGCTTTGTTTTGTAAGGCCTATTGAACTGACAAGCATAAATTAACAGGAGACTATCTCCTAGCTTACAGGCAAGTAACAGGTTGTGTGAAGTGTGGTTTAGGCATTATACCCTCCAAATTCTGTCCTCCCTAACCCACACATGGCTGCTTAATTGTAGTGCTGCATACCTGCTTTTAACATTCTTAGTCCACAGGCACCAATTCTTCCTAAAGGATCTTCTAAAATGGCCTGCACGTCTGTTATATCATGCCCTTTCCCAAAGTTTACTAGAACTTGGTAGCTGGTGGAACAAAGACTGCCTTTGGGTTTAGGCATATGTTGCCTTTAGCAATTGCTGATATAATTCATGTTGCTAATGTTCTGTAGCTTTAATTAGGGCATTTTTTTTTCTGCAGTCTCGTGCTGCAAATTATGCTTAAATATAGTTTTGCTCTCTTTCTGTTGGACTAATAAGTCTTTTTATGAATAAGCACCTTAGGTTGTGTTGTTTTAGGGCACCTTTGTAAGTTTATGACAATTTCAATTCTTTGTATATTATGGTAAAAGTGATCTTGATATGATTAACCTAGGTGTCCATACTTGTTAGAGAGAATCTTACTGAAGTACCTGTTCTTCTAAATACTTACCCAAACTTTTTTTTTTTTTTCCAATTATTTGGTTCCTTATCTTTTTTCCTTTCATGTAAATGCCTTCTCCTATCTTGACTATGTATTTAATTTGTGGCTTGCTGCGGATAAGTTAATCCATCTTCAATCTATTATGGTTTCTATGGAAGATTTTAGTTTGGCCTTATTGCTTCAAGTTCTGTTATACTCTCTTTGAAGGTAATTAGTATAAATTCTTGTGGTATGTTTGTGTAGTTTCACTTCTAGATTCACAATTGCCTTTCATTGCCTTCAGTGCTTTTCTGCTTGTAAACTGCAGTAAAACTTAAATGTATTTGGGTTTTTTTTGTGAAGCCGAGTGTGTTTACTGTGCTACTGCTATACTTTTCCTGCTTAACATCCTATTCTTCTTCATTTTCAAATAGTTTTTGTCCAAATTTCAAATCTTTCACTAGTTCCCTGATCAGTATCAGAGGTAAATAAACTGACACTCTCTAGCAATTTCCTCTGTCTCTGAAGAAAAATGTCCCCAGCAGAGTGCACAGACTGGTGTTTGGTGTGTCCTGCTGTTTTGCTGCTGTTATAGGTAGGTGTCTAGGGAGCTAATGCCCTTTAATTTCAGCAAGATTCTGCCATGTGCCCACTTCTATCAGACAGATTGACACACCACACAGGTATTGCACATCTCAAGGATGAATAAATAAGATCATATTTGACATTTGTGGATAAATATTTGGCCTTCACTCTGCCCTGAGACTTGCAGCTGTCATAATTCAGGAGAACTCATGGTTACTGGCTGTGAAAGGCTGGACAGAGCTCCTGCCAGAGCCACGAAAATCTTCTCTTTGGTCAGCCAGCAGACTGGCTGTTGAGCAATTTGAGACCCTCCCTTCCCCCAGAGACTGGGTATTTTGTTACTGCAGCGCTTCCAGGCACTCCTGCATGGAGGAGAGAGCTGTCGGAAATGTTTGGTCACTCACATGATGGTATAGGAGGAACTGCAGAATTTAGCTAGCAAGGCAGTTTGATAAGCACTCAGGCTCTCTACAAAATGGATTGTTAGCCAGTTGATGACTTCTGTAGAATCTGTGCTCTTCAGTAATTATCAGGGCTGAGGAGCAGGACCAAAGATTGTAGATTGCAGGTTAAATAATCCTGTCCTAAAGGATGTGTAGCTTTTGAAATATCCAAAATAATCTAGGCTGTCAAAGTAAATTAGCAAAGGTATCAGTAACTGACTTTTATTGGCTGAATTTTCTTCCTCTGTTGAGCAATAAGGTCTGTAGACAAAAAAAGAAGTAAATTCTGAGAGCTTCACAAGAGAGTGGCTGCCAAATACAACAAAGGTTTCCTGTGCAAATCTAGAGAGCCAGGCTTCAGTCAGCCTTATGGTAGCTGCTGGAATTTGCTTACCTCTGCATTTTGTTTGACTGGGTGTGCTTCAGGCTCACAGGGGTAATCAGTTTTAACTTTGTGAATTACTAACTTTCAATTTAGATGGAAAAAATTGCAAATATTGTAAGAGAAAACCATATTAAATGGTTTGAGCAAAATATCATTTGGTTTACTTTTACTCGTATGCTGCCATTTATTCCTAAAGGCCCACAAGCACAAGAACTCTAATACTGTTGTATTTATAAACTATTTCCATGGGCAGTGCTGCAGGTTCTTCCTGTTTGTGTTACTTGAAGCCAATTAAATGTTAACTGATGAGAGGTAATTTCTGGATATTGCTCTTTTACGATGTTGTTCCCCACTAGCAGACCCTCCTGGCTGGCTCAGGTGGGCAGGTATCTGGCACCAGCTGCTCAGTTGTGTAATTTTCCTTGTTATTCTCTGTTGGTGTTTTAGTTTCTCTTCCTCAGGGACATGTGTTGATGTCGTAAGAAAGATTTCTCACCTGCTTATCCCCTGCATTGTGAGTATGAGTTTGTGCAGGAGTTGTGGTTGAGGTACAGGTTGTGGAAGAAACCAAAGTGTAAGACAAAATAAAATGGAATAAATGTGAGAGTTCTGTGGAAAACTCTTCTGTTTGATATGGACTCATCAATAAAAATATTTTTCTCTGCAACATACTGTCAGCATTTCAATTGTAAGCTAGGCTATTTGCTGCCTGGGAAGTCCAAGGGAAATAAATGTTTTATGCTTATTTTGTTACACTTTAAATTAAACAGCCTTTCAGTATAGACCCTCCTTTGGCCCAGGATGTCCTGATGTCAAAACCAGAGTCACCTGAAATTGGAATAATCTTGAAACAAAATCACTGAAGCTTTAATTCCCTTTTTTATTTGTGGATGTATACGGAATAATAATTTTGCTTTATAACTTGAAGCTGAAAGATAGCTTTTTACATCTATCAAGATTTTCTTTCAAATGCATTCAATCTTTTATGCTTGATTCCTAAGAGGCACATTAATATTAGGAATAGGAGAATGAAAAAGAACCTCCTCAAGGGTGAAAGAAAAAAATTTAAAAATTGATTAGTTTTTTGTCTTTGTGTGACTTTGAAAGCTAGAGGATAGCTGAGTTTTCCAGCAGCAAAAGAAGCAGGAGGCATATATAAAAAATACAGGGGACAGCGCAGGAGAGTCAATACAAAGAAGCAAGGTAGTGTGAAAATAGAAATATCAAGCTTTTTTTTTAACAATATTGAAAAGGCAGTAAGTGAACAGAGCATATATTAAGTGAGAGGACAAATCTCAGTGTGATGTTACAGCTTTCTGACTTGTTAAGCACACCAGGAATTCTTAGAAAAGAAGGAAAGACAAGGTTCAAAGCTGATTGTTGTGAACTATAATTAATCTGAAAAGGCAAGTCCCCATGTTGAAACTTTAGACCTAGCAAAGAGGAGTGTCTTTCCCTTCGTGCCCCATATGAGAGGATCTGAGAAGACTTAGATCAAGAGACAGAAGAGATATTTATGGAATGTCAACAGCACACCAAGAAGCAGTTTGTACTTTTACTTGTGGTGGAGGCCCAGCAGAAGTAGAAAGGACTTAGAAGGGCATGAAACTGAATGACTTTCATTGGACTTTCTTCTGTCAATGCTCACTAGCTCAGAGTTTTGGAAATGTGAGGAGCCAGTTGAAGAGATGCTATACTGCCAACTGTGTGTGCTGTGTGGGTGAAATCAGAGATCCTGGTTTTCACCATCCTCTCCCACTTCATTAGCCATAAAGTTACATATGGTCTCAAAGAAGAGAACTTTTAACAGTGAAAACTGCCAGCCTAATCTTTCACAAAATAACAAAATGAACCTATTTATGGCAGCAAAAAGAGAGGCTTCTTTTTTTTAATCAGGGGCTTTGTGCCCTTCCCAAAGGTTTTTCACTAGCAGTCTTAGTACAGCACCAAGTATCAATATCTAACTTTTCAGTTTGCCACTGAATAATCACAGAATTGCATGCAAACACACTGCAATTTCATCAAAATGGACAAATTACTTAAGTACTTAAGATGTGTTTACCTTGAACAGGAGAACAGAAGGACATTTATAGAGGTTTATTTCTATATTCCTTGTGGATGATTCAACTCATGCATAGACTGAAATGAACTTACCTGAGGGGAGCTTGGTGATAATCTCTTTTTTAGGACTTTCCACATCATGCAGTCTGGAGGAAACCAGCTCTTTTGGTTTGAGGATAATTTGAAAAGCATCTGTTTTCAGATGTTTTCATTAGGTCATTCCATTAGAAATGGAAGTGCTGGAAATATTTTTGATGGGAATTATATAGTGGAAAAAGAATGCATTTTTATTTTATCTCTAAAATGGCTTTGTATTTCAGATAAGTTTACAAAAGAAGTGAGCTTCTGAACACGTCAAGCAAGTTTGAAAGTGTGAAGATCAAACTGTAAGTGGACTTGGTAATTGCATCTTCAGTTCTGATGTAAAATTGGCATTTTGATAAGCCCTTTTGTTACTCAGTTTAGATTATTTCATGTGGAACTCATTCTTGTATTAAATTAGAATTTTATCTAGAACTCATATGGCTTGAGATTATATATTTGCTTGAGACTAATGTTAGATGTGCAGTGAGATGGTACCTTGAGATGTGTTTTTAATGTGATTTTATTTGTGATACTGAGGCCATTCTATTCTTTGAGAGCAGCTTTCATAGCTGGAACCTTCTATGCTGGCTTGTTGAATGTGAGTGTACCTATGTACCCCCAGAGCTGAGGAAGTCATGGTGACAGTGTCACAACTGGAGACAGAGACAGGCCATTAAATACCACCTGCAGAGGCTGTTGCCAAGGTCTGCAGATAGCTGAGACCAGCATCATGAGTAATGAGGAAAAGGACAGATTTTACACAGAGAAGATATTCTGGGTCTCTGCATCAAAAGGGTAATGTCGATTAATGCCTTTTTCTGTCATGTAGGTAAAAACATCTGTCGTTGGTACAGCACATGAGAACAGTCTGGGGCAAATGCTGACTGTCTGTAGAAGCTGGAAGTGATGGATTATCAGGTGACTGTGTTGGATGGATTATCAGATGATGGATTATCAACTGGATATGTCTGTAGCTAAGAGAGCTGACTGGTGCTCTGATGTGTCTGGGGAGGAAAGGGTGACAATACCTGTGTTTCCTTAAGTACTCTTTCCCTCTCAAGTTACTCAGTTTAAATGCATACCTTTAATTTAAAATGCTTTAAAGAAACTAAAACTAAGATGGGTATGATGTTAGTATGGGTTTTTCTCTTAGGTAACTAGGCTAGTATTTACAGAGAAGACCTGTTTACCCAAACTTTGATAGCAGTGTTTTCAATTTGCTTTCAAAGGTAAAAGGTAATAAAAAAGGAAAATCCAAAGGAAAATCAAAACACAAATTTTGAGTGGTCTAAATTTGTTGAAATGCTAAATGAGGGAGATGAGAGGAGAGAAGGAAGGTGCTGGACACTCTTTGGCTAGAAGGGCTAGTATGAAATGAAATTTGAAAACAAATGAAGACAGGATGTGAATAACTCTGTGCAGGTTTTGGGTGGTTCTGTAAGTTGTTTTGAGTTTTTTGGTGGGGGCTTGGGGTGGTGGTGATGTTTGTTTTTGTTTTTGTCATGGTTGGCTTTAGAAATCTTGATTTCTGTTCAAAATGTTACAGGTATGGGGTGCTAAAGCAGGGAATCTGAGTGGGTTAGATGCCAGTTTAATTTCTCTGCAACAGTCAAGAGTGTGTGACCCCTTGGCAGCTGCCCTGTGTTCTGGCAGCAGGCTGAGGGACAAGCAGGCAAAGGAACAATCTGATCAGTTTTTCCACTGAGCTAACTCCTGAGCACCTACTGTTGCACACTGGGGTTTAATAAATCAGCTCTCAGAACATGAATGGGGAGAAGTTACGATTTATGTACAGCAATAGGATATATATTTAAATATACACTGTAGATAGTGATAGCTGCTCAATGAATAGTGACCATAGCAGGTGCTAAAGAACATCTCTGTGTTTGAGCTTTGGGGAGGGTACACCTGTGATATACATTAGGGAGTCTGCACCAGATCATACTGCTCCATGGTGTTTATTAGTTCACCTTTGTCTCCTCACACTTTCAAAATCCCTTTCTCTGCTTTCTTTGTGCCAGCTCCTGCTCTTGGATTCAGGGGTCAGCCCTGATTGAGTGAGTTTACATGAAGTCATCCTCCCCACACTCTGAGAGGTGCTTTGGCATAGAAAAGAGGAGTGGCTGGAGCCTAATGATTCATACCCAACTGTTAAGTAAGATTTATGTTGATCATAATTAAAAGTTAATGGAAAACAAAATAGTGACATTTTTGTTTTGAATGCACTGCAGTCTTCTACTTCCCTTTCATAAGTGTCCTTCAGCTATTTTCTAGCTATGTTTTTCAGTCTCAGGGGACCTTACCATAAGCAAAGAGAAGGTTGGAATTAACTTGCCCTTTGCTTAAAGGCTTAACTTTGCTTTTAAGTCTGTCCCTTGTCAAACAGAGGATCTGCTTTCCAGAATGTGACTCGTATTTTTTAAAGAAAATAAAATACTAATGACTAGCTGAAAATGCTAATTGCTAAGATTTTTGGGACAGTCTTTTATAAAATCTAAGTGAATTCCTTTTAGTTCTCTCTACACGAAGAGAAGCCTGAATCATGTGTTTCCTTTTGGCCTTTGGGAGTAGAGCTGCTACTTAAAAAGACACACTTTAAGAAAAATGTTTTGTCTTGGAGAAGTATTCGCTTTTTCTGAACTCAGACCTGAGAGGCAAAGTGTGTATGGTGCATAGTGAGGAGAAGGGCAAAGCCTGTGTGTCACCCTAAATAAACCAGCTCCTCCTAGGTGTGTGTAGGAAAAAGATTGACTTGTTCTAGGGTGGAAGGTACAGCACTGTTAAAAAAACCAGCATTCAGTAGTTAGGAGCTCTCTAGCAGTGAATTTGTTGTGGTCCTTTTGTTAGTTTGTGAATGATAATGAACTATTTGTGGATTGAAAAGAAGTACAGATCTGCTACATCTACCTTGCAGATAAATTTTGACATGAACAAAACACTGTGAGTCTAGAGTTACACTGGTTAATGTATACATTTATCAACATGTATTCATTCTGTCAAGGGGTTTTTTACCTACATCTGTCATTACATATCCCACATTCTCCTCATGGTGAAACTCCTCACTTACCAGTATTCTACACATAGATTACTTGAGCTTATAAACTGTTCTTCAATATTTTCAGTTTAGTTATTTTTGAGCATCAAAATAGACAGATTTTCTTTCCAGTGTTTACTTAGAACTGACCCTTTCAGAGAGTAAAAGAACTACCCAGCCCATGTTATTTTTAAGGTTTTGCCTAAACCCATTCCAAAGCCAGTTTTCAGAGGAAAGCAGAGACATAATTCATCTGCTGAAAAGGAATAACTTTTTTTTCCTAGTTATAGCGGAAAAAGCATTCTCTCATTTAGTTAGACAGCCAAGCAAATCCCTGACAAGTAATTAATCAAAATAATATATCAACTTTTAGTAAGAAAAAGAGAAGACTTGTATTCGTATTCAAGGACATGTCCTAATGTTTTAGTTATACTGCAAAATATATATTTGTATTAGTGACTGTAGCAGTAGGGAGAGACTTTGATTGTTGTATGTTTATTTCTATGGGCCTATTTGAAAATCAGGGTAAATTTTTTCCTTTGGAAGAATTCAGACACCTACAGAATACTTTCCTACATTGAACAGGTTAGAACCAGCATCTTCCAAAGACTTAACATAATGCCATATCAAGAAATACTTGTCTTCCTAATTCTGGGATGTTTTTAGCCACCCATTTCCTGAGAAATTTACATGATCCACTTATTCTGAGAACCAGCCTTTAAAACTTAGGATTGCAAATAGAGAAAAATATATATGTGTTCACTTTTGACTTTTTTGTGCTCACCTTTCTTGTAGGAGTTTGCTACTTATAAATATTGTGGATTCCCCCACGTAGCTCTTTTGACTTCCTTGCACTGCATAGCAGTTAGCAATATAAACTGTGATCCAGGCTGTGCTTGCTACCAGGGATGACTCCACAAAAGGTGGGAATGGGAGTAACTGCAATACTCTAGACTGGAGTTTTACCTTCAGGATGACAACAGTAGTGCTACAGTAAGTGGATTCAGGAGGTAAACTGAAAACAAAAGTATTTTGCATGTTGCAAACTTCAGACTAGTTCAGTTCTAAAGGCAGTTTTATGAGCTATGCTGGCAGGCACACGCTCATAAGAGAAACTTTGGGAGAAACAGCACAGTGCCCTGCACAACCATCCTCATGATGTTGCTTTACTTCATGTTCCACTGCCCTCTTCACTAACCATTGGCATTTCACAGACTCCGTATATAAGCACCAAACCTTTTACTTTTTGTAGAGAGGTTTTAATTTTCCAGCAAAATGCTATTAACACAAATATTTTTCATTCTTGCTTCCACCTTGCTTTGGTTAGTAGTGGGATAATTTTCTCTTAACCCCTACATTGCTTTATGAAAATATGGCATTTTAAAAGGGACATGTAAGTGCTAGATAACTGAATGAACATAATTTGTTTGTATTCCTGAGATATGAATTAAAAATAAACGAAAACAGACATATCTTATTTTGCATTTAAGAATGATCTTTAAAAAGCTAATATTAAATTATTCTTTTTTCAAGGCACTCAGAATAAATGACAGAATACAAAATACTGTTTTGCATGTCACTATTTTCTGTCATGTTTGCATAGGTTGGGTGATTGAAAGTCACCTGGAGAGACCAGTTCTAGTGGAAAATTCCAGTATATGTTTGACCTATATATGTGATTTTTTCCTAACACCTGCTGTTGGCCAATGTTGGTGATAGAAGAATTGATCTATTGCGTTTTAAAAGTAGGATTAAAAATAACTTTTGTTTGTTCTTGTTTCTTTTTAGTAAACTAAACCCATATTCTCTTATTCTTTTTATACATTTTCAGTGTTCATAAAGGCAGTATTGTTTTTAAGTTGAAAAATCTTCCTTCTAACTGCAAACTATTTTTCTATATTTAAGCTGCTGTGAGCTAGAGATGCTAAATGTGACTCCACAGTACTTTCTTTTTAGTTTTCTGTTTAATTTGGTTGCCATTTCATGCAAACTTAGCTGGTATTACTCTAGAAAAGGAATACAGAAAGCCAGTAATTTGATCTTAATATCTAAAAGATCAATACCATCTTGGCTCGTGTCTGTTCGTGCCTTTAGCTAATGGGACCAGGAGGGTTTAGCTTTCTGTTCCGAGGTCTGTTTTTTAAGGTCAAGTTTGGTAAGTTAAGAAATATGACAAAGGTTCACGTGCTGCATTACCAAGTCAGAGCCTGGGATTTTTCCCATATCCAGCTGTCCAGTTAAACGTGGCACATCCTGGGCAGTTTGGCGTGTATGAGATGTTTATTGTCATGTCTCTCTCCAATGGCCAGCACTTACCCCTGAACAGCAGAGCACAGCAGTAACTTCACTTTATTCCTTGCTAACTGGAAATACGGGAAGTTCTCCTGGTCTGGAGAAGTGATAACAGCATTTGTCAGGAGCAGAGGCCAAATAAAGTTACTGAAGTCTGTCACTCACTTTGCTTTCTATTGGGCGTTCCCTTGTTCATTGCATTGAGGATGAAATTTGTAATATGATGTACCTGATAATTCAGCTCAAAGTGTGCCTTAAATTTAAGTTTTACTCAAAATTTCTACTTCAGAGATGTTCTTCTACCTACTTTACTAAAATCACTGAAGCTAATTCAGTTTGTGAATAAGAAAAATAGTGGAGTCCTCTATCAGAGGAGAGACAGCTGGAAAAGTCAGATCATTTTGTCAGACAGTGTCATGCCCTGCTGGTCACTGGCTGTAGGAGAAGGGAATACAAGTGGCCTTGCTCCTGATAAGTAACAGCTGTGTTAATTACCAATGCAGCCTCACCCCTGATGAGTCCCAGCTATATCCAATAAAGATAAGTGTGATAAAAGGGAGTGGGTGAGCTGGTGAGGGGAGGATTATCATGGAGGAGGAATCTTGATGAAGAGGGAATGAGAGGATCATGAAGAGAAAGGATTCTGAAGTGAGAGAATCCCTGCAGTGAGGTCAGTGTGGGTGTGCAGTCAGAGCCTGTTGTTGGAACCTGCAGTCACAGTCTAGCTGGGTCAAAGCCTGCAGTCACAGTCTGCACACTGATCCCTGCAGGCAGAGTTCAGCAGGGAATAACCAGCAGGCAGAGGCTGCAAGGGAAACCTGCAGTAGGAGCTTGCTGCAGCCAGAGTCTGTAATAGCTTGAATTAAGATGACTAAGCTGTGAAGAGAAATAAAGCAGGACCCTTTTTGTGCTGTGTTTAACAAGAAGTCTCTGCTCTGTCTCATTTTTACTCTCTAATAAGAGGGCTGCTGCAAGAACTGGCTTGTGATAGGTAGTAACCTCTTCATCAGGAAGCTGAAATTTCTGTTTGCTTGGTTTATTGATTATTTATTAATATTTTTTCAGAATAAGGAGAAACAATCTTAATATTTGAAGACTTGTCTGTAAACTTTTTACACTCCGAGACACTATGGCATCTGAACTGCAGAGGTTAAATTATTTATGCAAAATAACCCCAAACAAACAATACCAAAAATCCACCCCAGAAAGAAAATTACAGTGATATTTTCACATTATTTAAGAATTGTTGTGTGATGGTTTCTTTTTTCTTTTCCAAGTCATTACACTTTTAGGATGACAAAGAAACTGCACTTTAAACATAGTTGTCACAGTTTTAGAATGTCCTTGCTTTGAAATGTGTTGCTTTAGAAGTAAAACTAGAGTGCTTTGATTTGTGTGTGTTCTGACAATGTCAGGTCCCAGGTTTTGACTGACTTTGACCAATGTTCTGGTTTTTCTCCAGGAGGAGACCAACACAAGGAGAAAGAAATACTTCAGCCCTTAGTATCTGAAAGCACACTTAAGTGACCGTGTCTTTTCTTTGAGAAAGGAGATGGGAGGCTGAAGGAAAATGAAGTAGTGTGTTTTGTAGTTTGTATTATGGCACTGGAATATTTAATGCAGAGAAGTTAGTGTGGTAATTTACACAGTGGTTCTCTCTGAAGCTTTTCTCATTCCTTTATGACAGTCAATGTCTTTTAACAGAGGTGACTTGTCAGCTGTGTCTTTCCCTGTGCTATATTAGATGGGTATCAACTCTTGCCATAGAGAAATTTTTTTTTTTCCAAGTGGCACTTGTTGGCACCTGGAGTAATGAGGTTACTATTGTCTTGTCTTAAGCCTCATTAAGGTGTGTGATGTATATGGTGGACATTACAAGTAGGTGTGCTGCCAAGCAGGTACTGCTGAAGAACTATATTATACTAGTCCTTCTGTCCCCAAGGACAGGTAGAGCCAGAGGTAGGAAATCATCTCTTCTTGCTGATTTGGATATCTTCTGACTACTCTACTGCTCTCACATACATCACTAAAGTAGTTTAAGGGAATTGCTTCTATATGTGGCTGTAGTGAAAGAAAAATTTTCACTACTGTCTTGACTATTATTTTTCCATGATGTGTTTGAGATGAATGGGAAGAAAAGTACGTGGCAAGTTCCTACTGTAAGATAAATTAGGTTGGTATGTTTCAAAACACTTGGGAAAACTTTTGTTAGGAAGTTGACTTACAGGTAGCTTGATTTGTTTATACAATGCACATAGCCATAAATATTTTGAATTTTCGTTAACAAAAGCAAAGATGAGTTAATAGATTTTTTCCCCCCAAGATCTCTATTTCTTTTGCTTGTTCATTAGAATGCCTTGTTCAATACACTTAACAGTCTACCATGAAGCTGTGTCAGTGGTCTGTTTGACCTGTTAGCTGTCCATGTCCAGGTGACTGCTGCATTTTTCTTTAACCTGTCACTTACTTTCACTTGACCTGCTGTACTTTACTTTTTTTAGAAAAATTAGATAATTATCCCTACTGATTTTTCTGCTATTTACAGCTACTTTGATTAGATACCATTACCTGAGTTCAAAGCAAGTTGTCTAGGCTTCTGTATGTTTGAGCAAGACACTGACAGAAATAGCCTTAATGAGTGTTTTTTTCTAGAATTCTTAGCAACTGCTTTTGATGGCAGTTTTAGTACATGTATATAATCTTCTTTTTTTGAAATTGTACTGACATTATGATTTGTAAATCTAAAGTAAAACTCTTCTGTATTTATCTGTCCTCTGGCCTTGCTGTGACAAAGTGCAAACCCTCATGTCTATGCCATGGTTTTTTTTTTAAGTTAAGGGGAAAGAAAGCATATTCATTAAGCATTTGCCAAAGCATGCCTTTGAATAATTTCTGTTCATCTCTTCTCAAATATGTATGTGCTGTGAAATGTGTGTTTTGTGGATGAAAATGGGCTGTTGGCAACTTGTCTTCTGATCAGTATTGTCAAGGACACTTTTTAAAAGCTTTCTCCCCCTTGGTGCAGCATTTCACAAGAGATTGTATTTTGAAGGAATGCTGAATTTTCTCCTGTATTTCAGTCCTGGTTTGTTGTAATTAAGCCTTTTTTTAAAATTTTTCCCCCCAAGCAATGGCCTTCTCACTTTTTAATCTGGTGTTACAGTGAATTCAAACTGAGCAGACATTTTTCTCATGCAGGTGTTTTTTGTTTTTTTTTTTCCTGGAGTTTAAATGTTCTTAATCTGTGCATGCTTTAGAATCCACAGCATTTCTCAGTAAAACAGATGCCATACATCAAAATCCTTTTATAAGGTGGTGTAGCTTGCCTCTGCAATCACAAGTTTCTGGTTTGGGTAACAGCTTAAGTTCTATGCTTTTTATTTTTAATGGGTCTGCTGGAGTGGCAGCCATGACATCAGTCCAAAACAGAATTACGCAGTCACTGGAAAATGCACACTTTCATTAGCCAGCAGTGAAAGAAAGAGTGTGTTAGACTGTCAGAGTTTGTGCTGTGGAACAGATAAAAGGCCAAGTGTAGCAACTGCCAGTTAAATAATTTCTAAAATAAGCCAGTGGATTTTTTTCAATTGAAAGATCAGTTTTTCCATAACTCCTCTAATCTTCTAGTTAAAGTTCCTGCTTTAGAAACACTGCTGCAAAGCAGAGGCAGCAATAAATAATCCAAGTTTTTCTTGTTAATGTAGTTTTTATTTACATATGTGTACAAATTATACGTATATAATTATTTAAAATCACTCTTACTGCAGCATGAGGCACTGTTTATTGTCAGCCTGCCTAGGTCTTTGAAATAAGCCCTGGTGAATTTAGTTTTTAAGCCTCTTTAAAAGAGATTTGGGAAATCTGTGGCATCTCAGATGATGCTGTTAGGTAATGAAAATAGGAGTGAGGGTCGTAGAGCTGAAAAAAACTTCCAAGTATTGAGGACTCGGCTTCCTGCATATCTGAAAGTACTGATGTAGGACAACTGGCAACCTCTCCTCCTCTTTCTCAGTCTGGAGCTGTCTAAACTCTTTTTCAGGAATTTTTGAATATTTTTCTTCAGTTCTAAAATTTAAATTATTTTACAGGAAAATTATCAAATGGCATCTTAGGTATGCATGTGATGTGCTCTTGTTGCTTTAGCTTCAGAATTGAGACTAAAAGTGACCAAGGCATTCAACAAAACCCCTTTGCATTTCAGTTTGGAGTTGAAATTACTTATATCTGAATTAGCTGTGACTTGCTCACATTTTTGTCTGTGCTTACAAAGCTTAGTCCAAACAGGATAAAAACCCCAAATCCAACATTTTTCATCTCACCAGCCTTTGGAACATTCTGTGCTATTTATTACAGCTCTTTCCATCCACAGTGGCAAAAGATGCATTACAGCTGAAAACATACTTCTGCTTTTGTAATCCTACTTCTGGTTCCAACAATATTCTCAATACAAATGTGACTCCAGGCTTTGTCACAGGTCTGTATGAGATCAGGCATGTGAAAATTAGGTTAATTTAGTAATTGAGCTATTTGTTCATTTAGAACGACCCTTCAAAGATCTCTTTCAAGTCAGACTTGGGAGCTATGTGCTTAAAGTCATAGCCAGCTTTCTTGGGCAGTGTAGGATTATAGGTTCCAGGATACATTTTTTTTTTTTTGTCTTCCTTTGTGTGTTTTTGCTAGTTAAAGAACAAGGCTATGTAGGATTGTCTCTGGCTTTCGTTCTTAGTACTTTTTTTTTGCCCTCCCAAAATACAACTAATTGTGCTCATGTAAAAAAGATATTTAGAGCCTGATGGTCCCTGGAGTTTCCAAGCTTTCAACAATCTAATTATTCATACACTGTAGATTTAACTTTATCAGCTTTGCATACATACAAACAAAACTTGGTTGGATATGTACCAGCAACTTTCCAAGACAGTAAAATGAAACAAACTTTTGAACCTCTTTAATGGGCTGTTATAGAGTAATTTTTCTTTCTATTCCATTACCCAGTTTCTGGCTCTGTGGAGGATTCATTTTCAAACTAAAGTTGCTTTACTTTACTGCTAACATAGCTTCTCTCTGTTTCAGGGTTGCTTCATGAATCATTTGGGTAGATTTAAGGTACAGCAAGACAAAATTTAGAAAAGCTTTGTTGCAAGGGAATGAAAAGTTGAGGGTTTTTTCTCACTAAATAGGAGGTATAAAACTGCAGAAGAATAATAAACCTGGACAAACTGTAGTAGATAGTCCAGAGATTATGTCACACTGGTTTTGATGCCACATATAAAAATCCAGGAACCATCTAAAACTCTTGCCAGTCAAACAAAAGTACCCTGAAACCAACCTTTGAGCTTAATTGATATTCCTTGGAACTGCATTGGCCAAGTATATGGCACACCAGCTGCCACTGCTTTGTAAATCAGTAAGAATTTTATTTACAAATTGAATTCAAGCATATAAGGAATTTCCTTTCTGGATCAGTGGAAAGCATGTCCATGGGCTTATGTTTGTCCTTCTATAAATCTATAAAATGCCTGTGCTAGCCTATGATTTGCAGACATGCTTATTTTTCTTCACATATCACCTTCTCTGCTGACTCCCTTTGCTGTATTATGACTTTAATTCCAAGTCTGAGGATTTACTAAGCAGTTTTATTGCATGCTTGGTGTTAACACAACTATTCTACCCTTGCTTGTGATGAATCTGCAACTGAGCTCAGAGTTGCTGGCATGTTACACAAGCATAGCAAAGGACCATTTCCTCATAAAAAAAGATACACCAGCAGAATTGCTGGGGTACTGAATGCTAAACTGCCACCACAACAAATGCTTTCAGAGAAAGGAAAATAATAAGAGACTTTTAGTATATCTTTCCATCTGGTTGTGCTTATGGACCTTTCTGACTATGAAATAACACATAGTGCTGTAATAGAATTTTCCATGACAAAACTACTGGTAAAGCCTTGCTTTCTGCTTTTGGAAATTATTACCTATTTCTAATAAGTAGCCCATTTCAGACAGATAAATTATTCACATTATTGAAATACTGATTGCACTAAGAAATCATCTCTGGAGAAGGTGTAAAGCTTTGAAATGTAATAGGAGTTCAGTTTTGAGTGGTCTAGTCCAAGGAGATCAGTAATTATTAGGACTTAGGTCTGTGGCAAGGCCAAATAGAAAAATGAAGACCTATGAATCATATCAAGAAGTATTTTCTGAACAATGAATAATATTTTTTGAACTGATACATGCACTTTTGATTTCTCTATCCACCTAATTCCCTGGAAATTATGGAAAGGGGAAGAAGTTCTATTGTATGAAAAAGCAGAAACGCGCTAGCTATGAAAAGCTGTCAAAATGTCTATGTGCCTGTGTTGCATGTTGAGAGCCATTACAGAAAGATACAATACCTTACGGATTCCTTCAAAATGCACAGTTGTGGTAACTACTGTTGTAATGGCAGAGCTGTCTAATATCTGATGGCCACAGAAATATAATCCAATTCTCAAAAATCTTTCCTTTTATATTTGTAAATAAAACCCGTTTTAAACAACAATAGCTTCTAAGGAGTATCTCTGAAATACCTCTCCACCCTTAACTCATTTATCCTATATCAGAGGAACCACATAGGTCTCCTAATACCCAGCTAACCAGTTTTTAGTCTGAAGTCTCTTTCAAACTCTTTGCAGGATTTTAGTAAAGGAACCTCAAATATGTATCTAATAAAAAATTCTATCGTGGCCAAAGGAAATATCTTTTATCTGTGTTCAAATATTCTGTTTTAACCCACTTTCCTAAGCATTCATTAATTGCAGTATTTTTACAGGTGTTAAAGGGTATGATTTTATTTCAGTTTTTTGCAGCTCTAAATTGAAAACAAAGAGATAATCAACAGGCTGATAATCACTGTGGAAGTAGAAGTAAAACAGAACACTTAGGAATCTTTAATATGCTTAAAAAGAGTCAGCAGCTGAACTTGTCTGGCCTGCTCTTGAAATAGTCAATTTTCTGTTGTCCTCTATGGCCCTTCTGTGTGCACATCAATGCCAGGTAGCTTTCCTATAGTTTATAAACTACCCTTCAAGTTGGTTTTAAAGATGTTTTCTTGAATGCATGGTGTTATATTGTTCCCTCATAAAACACACACATATAACTCCTTAACAGTAGAGGATACTACCTCTATGTAACAAGAAAAATACCATCTGTGGTAGATCACAGAGTAGAACACACATGGTTCAAATAAGGAAAAAAATCCATTGTTTACTAGAATTTTATAATCTGCAACAAATACCACATGAAACTTGGGCAGTTTTTTTCAGGCTGCTGTGTCAAATGTCTGAGAGTAAAGCAGGAAGAATGCATGAATTGTGGCAGAAAATCTAGTGTTACATGTCTTATTTCTTGAAGTATGCCAGAAATTTATTTGTTTTCAGCAAGGGCAGCTGTAAAGTGGGAAGGGAGGATAGAAATACTTTCTCTGACTGTCTAGGAAGTCAAGCTTAGGACAGCCCTAGGTATTCTGTGCATGTCACTATGTTCACATGGATGTAATAAAGCTTTCCAGGCATGGATAAGCTCCAGACTTTCATCCTCACCATGCAGCTTTACTACTCAGTGCACCTCCTGCACAGCAGATGAGTTTTCCATTGTTATCAGCAATGTGGTGACGTGTACATGGCCAACATCACCCTACCTTATTTCATGGAAAGGAACAAGAAAAGACTTCATGCTATTACATTTCCCAAACTACTTGAAGCAGCTGTAAGCAATGTTTTTATTTGATTGTTAGCAGGAAAACCTCTACCTTTTAATGTAAACATAAAGGTGCTGTTAAAAAAAAGATGATGAATGTGCATTATCAGGTATGCTGTGTGTTTGACTTAATGGTGAGATGCTTGCAAGGGCAGCAGACTTGGTTTTGCCTGGTAATTCTGTAGATTTACATGCACTTGCAACAAATTACCCTGGAGCAGGTGTGTGTTACGGAATGCGTGGTCTGTTGAGGGAGGCACTTATCTGCATTTTTAAGATTTGATTTGAGTAGGTAGCTAAAAATTGCTGCTGTTACATGGTGGCTGAGTAAGGAATCAGCAGAGATGTGGAAAAAGGTGTGGAGGATGTAACTTATAAGTAGTGCTGAGCAAGGTGGGTGGTACAGGTAGGTAGTAGAAATGCAAGAACAACTTCTCTGTGTGCAGGCAGCTTCTGAGGGCAGTGTGACTGGGTTGGAGTTTGTCTGTTCTTTATGATCCTCATGGTATCATAGGATGTTCCTGGCTTCCAGACTTGGCTGAGGTTCATGGGTGCTCAGAGCACAAACTCCAGGCAGAATCATAACCCAGCTTGAGGCTTCTGTGAAAGCATACAAGGTTGGTTTGAAAGCAGACTCCAATCACTCCTTGGGGTCTGAGAGCTGGCTTTCTGTATGTACAGCTGGAGCTGTCTTGCTGTAAAACCCATCCAGAATGCTGAGAAATTAATGTGTGTGTGTTTTTGGGCATGTTAATGTGGGGAATAGTTGATACCAAGTGCTACTTCTCAGCACTGACTTAAAATCATATCCCAGTGAAAGCAATGGAAGACTAACAGTTGTTTATATTGACACCATGCTTAACTGAAATTGGTAAAACTGCTTAAAAATATGCACAGTAGATTGAAGTTAGTATCAGTAAGATTATTATTTTTCCTAGAAACTTTTTTTTGATATGTTTATCTTAGTTAGTAACCTCTTATTCAGAAGTGAACTCTCCCACTGTAGAGACTGCAGAGGGAGCAGCAATCCGTCTTGCTTTCACAGTGCCTGTGAAAGGGTTCTGGCTGACAGTAGTGGAAACTCAAACCTTTCCTTGGCGAGGCCTTCATGCCAGTGACTGCTGGGAAGGGCAAACTTTAACTCTGGCATTGTGCCTTTGCCCAGGAACAAACCCATCCTGGTGCAGGCTGCAGTTCCTGGGGCCATCCCATGGCTGTCACCTTTGCTGGAGCTGCTGCTGAGGTGTTTGCTGCGCCCGGGAGAGAGGCCAATGCAGGGAGATCAGAGAATGCCAGCTTGGTGTTCCAAGCTATGCTGGATAGGAAAGGTCACTCAAAAGCAAAAATTTCATGCAATTTGCTGTTGGTAGAGAGCAGGCTCTCGTTTTGTAGCAGGAGGAGGAGATACAAGATGAGTGAACAAACGTTTATCCTCATAGTTGAATGTGCATTACAGTTACTGTGAGGAGAAGGGCTGGAAGCAGAAATAAGCTTGGACAGCTTCTGTATTTGGAAATTCTTCAAAGACAGACACTTGCTGACGTCGTATGCAGGAATCAATTTAGTATTCATTAAATTCTTAGCTCTTGTAGAAACTGGGGGTTTTTTTTGCAAGTTGGTTTGTTTGAAATCTGAAAGCTGTGTATTATTAGCCCCCAACAGGCCCCAAAACTGAGGATGTTTTGGAAGTGCCTGTGAGAGAATGCCAACCCCTCCCTAGTCCTTACAGTTGTTTTCCAGAGACCTGGGTTTATAAGAGCATGCCAGGAAATCCCTTGTCCTAACTATGGAAAGGGTGGGAAAAGGAGAAAGAATAGGAGCATGACTGAGAACTTAAAGAAGTCAGAAATAACTGCATTGGTGTTAGACACTGTCAGACAGGGAACTGTTTACTACAGAGAGACTGCTCAAATCGAAAATTGTGTAATGATAGGTCCTGAATTTTCACACATACTGGCAGAAGAAAAATATAAATGTTATATTGCAAGAATATAAAAACAAATGTGAATTTGTAGTTCAATTCATTGTTATTTTCATGCAGTAATGTCGAACTTTGAAATTGTAGGGAGGCTTGGTTTCATTATGGCTGTAGGTTGTGTCGCAGGGAACCTGGTTTCTCCTCAGACATGCTTAGTAGGAGATATAGAGATGTCAATTAGCAGTCAGTAAAAGCATAATTCAAAAAGATGATTTTTCTTTTGGCACTGAGTGTACAACTGCAATATTCTATAGGTAGCCAACCAGTAAAGCAGCCACCCCAACCTGCTGTTGGTATTGCAGGCCAATAAATAGGAAAAAAAATTTAATCTATTTTGGCTGAATAAACCATTAGTCTGATGATGAAAATCTGATAGTGAGACAGAAAATAAACCATAAAAGGACAGTCTTTACAGCAATGTAACATGATTTTAAATTATTAACTGCATAGTGAGCTTTTACAGTAGCTACGGGGACTTGATTTGCTATTGTTTCTTGCCCAACTGTCTGCTACTATGCTTGAATTGCTTTAATTCCCCTCCCCCAGTAAATTCCTTCCATCTCATCTATTATCTAGAGAAGGAGAGTTTCACCTTGTTTTCCATCTTCTTTGGTTTACAGTTATTTGTCAAAAGTAAAACACACTTCTAATATAGGGCTCAGAGACAATCCATAATTTAAGTGCAATTCTTGTAGTGGCAAAAGCAGTCAGTAAAATAAGGTGCTATAAACCGTCAGCCTTCTATACTTGCTCATTATTTCCTTATAGCAGAAGCTGCTGCTTGTTGGGGATTAGAGAGCAGAAATGTTCTGGCATCTCCTGCAAGCAGGAAAATCACAAACCTCAGCCATGCATCTGCTGAAGTAGCTCTGGTACTCAAATAAAGATCTGGAAACCTTAATTAAGATGAAGTGAAAACTGATCAGCAATGCTTGGCACTGATCAGGCAAACTGTACTTCATTTCATCTGTCATGTTATTGCACCTCCTTCCCTGCACATGCTCTCAAAATCCTGAATAGTGTTGTTCCCTACAAAATATAGTCCCCTATATGGTACTAGGATTTCAGTATTTCGACTGTGTCAATTATAAAAAACAAAGGGGGAAAAAAAAAAAGAAGGAAAAACACAAGCACAACCCTGTGTTCCAAAACCTCAAAACTTCACAAAATGAGTGCTTTTCCACTCATGGAACTTGCAGAACTTATTACTGTTTCCCTGTTTTTTAAAGATGTGGGGTTATAAAAATTATTTAAAATGTTCTCTTTGGATGTGTGTTTCTCTCAATCAGGCTTTACTTGTTTAATCACGGAGTTTTGAGGCAGTGTTAAATTGAATTTCTTAAGGTAACAGGAACCTCTTTGTCTGAAACCTTCGATTCTAGAAATACCAAAGTGCAGTTTAGAAAAAAGAAATGAGAAACATCTGGTAAGTCAGGATGCTGTCTGCACTGGCACAAAGATGCAATAATAAAAAGCTTTTTTTTCCAAGTCTGTGCTTGCAAATAACATTATTACAAGAGTTTGCTGGCTGCAGAGTGCCTTGTGGGAGCAAGGACATGTTGCAAAGTATTTTGCTGTATGGAACAGCTACACTTTGGAAATAGCTCTGTTGGCTACTTGCATGAGAGAATAGTGAGATTGGCTTATATTTGGGGTAGGTTTGTGCATCTCACAGATGTATTTGAGCTAGCAGCTGGTAGCAGCACTAAGGGCAATGTAAAAGTTTCTTAGTAGGTAGGACAGTCATACTCTGTAATTGGTTCTTCATAGTCTTGAAACAAGTCTTTTAAATACCATTGGGGTCATCCTCTCTGGTGTGTCAGCCTGTCATTGCTATTCATGGTAGTGAAAGGGTGTGGCCCACAAGGAAATGGATGTTAGGTGTGCATATAAAGATTGCACCCCAAACCCTCTCTGTGCTAAACTCATTGATACAGATTGGGCTCCATGCTCCATTGCTTAGGGACAGTTTGTTCTGGGCAAGTAGCCAAAAAGTGCTGGCACAGAGGAATTCTCCTGCTCACAAAATAGAGCATGTAGTGCTTGTAACCTTTCAAGCAAGGTAAACTCATGCCAGCCATAATCTAAGCCCTTGCTTTCAGAATGAGACAACACTTGTGCTTTTTCTAGTATGCAAGCTCTGCTCATCCTGGCAAGGATTATCTTAATACTGTTCTCACAAAAATGGGAATCTCTGTTTTAGCAGCAGCTAAAGTTATCTCGCAATATGACAGCCAATAGCACCATTTTGGAAAAAGTGCATTACAGAAAAAATATTAATAATGTTCTCTCACTTTCTTCTCTTGGCTTTAAGTTTGTCCCTGGCATTTTTACTGTTTGATTTCTTTTCCCTGTAGTTAGACTCTGCTGTGTTTTGGTGCTGAGTGATTTATCTTGGTGTCAGACTAGCAACTCTTCAGTGAAGTGTCAAGTGAGACCTTTGTCCCCGTGTAAAATGGTTCTGCTGGCACCAGATGTCAGTGTTGGTCTGTGCTGGGTGGGCACGTTTGTGTGTTCCCCTCTGCCCCAGGGGCTGCAAGTGCCTCAGCAGGCTGGATGGTGAGAGCCTCCTTGTGAGGAGTCATTGCCTGCAGCTGAATTAGAGATGAGAGCTGCTTTCTGATTAAGGATTTTTTTTTTAAATGAAATCATTGCTTTAAAAAGTGATTTGATAAATTGTATCAACAAAACAACAGCCATTTTGCTCAGTTAATATGAGCTGTTATTATATAGCCAGTTGTAGTTGTATTTTACCTCCAGTTGCTGTAACTATAAGTGCAGCCTGTGGAAATCTTCAGATTTTGCATTTATGTTGTGCTAATATTTTACAGGCAAATTATTTTTACTGGACACTGATTACAAAGAGCAGACTAACATAAATGTATTAGCTTTACCAAGATGTCTCATAACTTAAAGAAGTAAATAGTCCTTATTTTAAGTGAATAATAGTCCTTGATGTAATGAATTACACAAATAATGCCAACTCAAGCCATTGAAATGTGTGTATGTGGGAAAAGGAGTTTGGATAAACTTGCAAGACAGATGTTTTGAGGCCAGTGACTGAATCTGATTTCTAGGACAGGTTCTTTGTTTCACCTTTGGGAGGATTGTAGAGAATTCTTGGCTTGTTGTGATCTATGGGCTGAAAGAGTTTTTGACATTACTTCGCCAGGAAAAAGTTACTCTGTTTAATGGAAGCAGATGCTGGCTGGCTTTGCTTTTAATGGCCACAGTGATGTGAAACCTGGTGCCAGCGTGTTTTGCCAGCACTGCTGGTAAAGGAGGGCATTCCTACACAGTAGAAAGTCAGAGGTTAGAGATGCTGTTTCTTGACTGACACCCTCAGTTTTGAGGGGAGTGTACAAATCTGTTTTGAAGTTATTTTGGTGAACTGAATAAAACCTATCTGTGGTTTGAATTGCCTCTGTTCATTTCTGATCAGTTAGAGAAATACAGCAAGCAGTACCTTGGGTTTTGTGTATATATATATATATATATAATTTAAGTGCTTAAGATTTAATGTGGTTGATACCTTGTCATTTAAGACATTTTGATAAATTTTTCTACTATTGCCACTATAAAAATGATATTTTCTACTATCAACTTATACAATTGCTTTTTGCATTAGGCCCTCAGAGGAGGGAGAAGGTGAAGAAAAGCAAACCAGTAACTTCAGCTTAGTAGTACTGAAAAAAAAATCTCTTTGGTAAGAGAGAATACCGACTGTGAGAGAATTGGAACGTTGCTCTAATTGAAAAGAATGCTGAACTAATGTTTGTATTAGAATAAATTACTGGAAAAAAGCAAGAGAAAGTATGAAAACATATCTAGACCACAGAGTAGAAATAGATTAAATTTTAAGAGAACATAGGAATGAACTGAAAATTTCCTGTTATTGTCCTAAGTTGGATTTATAATAGGAATAAGAAAGTGGTCTTAGCTAGAAATGTATTTCATTTTTAGCTCTTTATTTGTATTACCTTGAAAAAACAGGATAATGGATATCAAAAAAATAAGAGCTTTGTATGCCCTAGCATCTATACTTTTTTGGTTTATATTTTTGTTGGAAAAAATCAAATTCATTTGTGACATAAATTAGGGTATGAATGATATGAAAAAAAACCCCAACTTTTTTCCTAATTGAGAATAGAAGGTGCTCCCTACACTGCCATACCGCAGGATCTGAACACAGAGCAAAAGGACATGAAGCAATGGGAACACTGGAATTTTAGAAAATATTAGCAGGTGCTATTTGATGGTGACATCCTCTAAAAGGAGATAGTGACTAACAATAGGCTTTGACCTTTTATGTGAATTTATGTGAATATTTATATCAGACCTTTTATCTTTGCTTTTTAGCAGTGAGAATTCCTACAAACTTGGGCTTTTGGCAAATATCAAGATTTCTGTCGTGGGTTGTTTTTTTTTGTTTGGGTTTTTTTTTTGTTTTTT
>VWYP01028686.1:366538-437211 GCA_013400435.1 Pycnonotus jocosus | reverse complement strand
TTTGTTTTTTTTTTTGGGATAAAGGGGAAGGGTTTGAGGGGAGACCAAGCTCAACAAACAAACACACAAGGAAGAATAAATCTGTATTGTGTTATGGACATCATTACATACCTTTTGCAAACTCACCTCAATAACAGCTCAATTTGTCTCTCATCCAAAAGCCTATTTTTCTGCCAGGAATGTACAAAGTGTTTTATTAGTTATAGAGGCTGCTTCTGGGATGTTTACCTCCAAATTAGTCCTACTTGTACTCCATTTCACAGTACTAATTTAATTCATTTCTAATCAGTAAAGATGTTTTCTCTGACACTCCCTTTTTCAAATGAGTTTCTAGGTTGGAATATGCAGCTATGAGTAAGAAAGGATCTGGATATTTGTATTGTCCATTTAAAAGTTGTATTTCATACACTGTTTCATAAACTATCCTGACAAGGAGAAACCCCTGCCCCAAACCCCAACTCCTACCTGGGACCATATTTATAATTCCTGTCAACCTGGAGATACCTCAAATAACCAACAATATTTAGCCAGGAGTTTTTTTTTTTCTAATTTTATATTGCTTAATCATCCTATCTGCTCATTACTTTGTAGTTCTGTCCATGATTTGCAGTCCCACCTGTTACACTTACTCTTACTCTTTACTGTTCTCACCATAATGCTGTTACAACATAAACTGTTTCTGGTACTTCTAAGGCCCTTCCACAAAATAAAATGAAGTGATCAGTTTGAGTATACTCTGACAGGAGTAATTTAAAATGTGTTAAAACTGTAAAAACTTGGTTAATAAATGGAAATACTGGTCCATTTTAGAAATACGTAGAAGCTAAAAAGTAGCCACAGAATATGTTATAGCTTATGATTCTTGAAGAATTACAGCCTGTCAGTGTATTTCTAGCTGTGTCGTAAGACTGCAAATTAAATACTCTATTCACTGAAATTTTCCTGCTTGGTCCTAGTAAGACCAACTGATGTTATTGAAATGGTATGTTAATAATTTTTTGAGAGATGAAGTAATATTTTGAGTACTAAAAAGGATTGCCTTTCTTTAAGGATTTTTGTCTTGATCTACTGAAAAACTGAAGAGCTTTCATTTGTGTGGATTGTATGTGTTTTATCCAGGGAAAAATGTTGTCATCTTCTAGTTCAGGATCCAAATCCTATTGAAGTTTAAGAACTTTCTATCTGTTTCTGTAGGTTTTTGCATCAAGTCAGAAAAGAATATCCTTTTGACTTTCATGCCAAGGGATCTACTTGTGTCTCAGATCATAAATCTAACCAGCAGTGGAAGTCAGACAGAAGAATGCCTCTTTGTAGGCACTGAGCCATTGTCTAGGATTTTTACACACACTCTTTCTCTTCTGTGTGCAAATAATGACTGAGCAGGACTCAGATTTCCAGAGGGGAGGGCTGATGAATCTCTTCTTCCCCATTTTTTCCTCAGGGAGCAGGCAGATCTTCTCCTTCCCCAAACTTGCCCAGCATGGTGTCCTCCTAAGGAGGCAAGAATAAAAAGAATGTTTAGCACAATTCTTTCTCACATTTCTTCCTTTAATAAGTTCTGTGCTTTATTTTCCTTGTACTGGATTTACTCCAAATTTTTCATCATGAGCTCAGAGTTTTACTTAAATCATACATCTGTTAAATTAATCTTTTTGTGTGTGGCAGACTGCTACAATGATTAATATTTCCCATCTTGATGTAGACAGTTGATGCAAAGCACAGGATAATATTTTTAAAACTGCACATTTCTAACTAGAATCCTATTAGTCATCTTTTCTAGACAAAAATGAAGGGTCATGTCTACACTCAAAGTGAGGTTAGCTTAAAAAGCAGACAGAAAATATAATGTAAAAGCTCACAGTGTTTTCAGACCATGCATTGATATATGTAGCTTTAAAAAATTCCAGGGTGTGAGTTTTTGCATTTCTGGAAGAAAATACAGATGTTCAAACTCCAGCATTACCCACAGCACTAGTCATGTTTTCCAGGTTGGCTTCCTAGATGGACTGTGGCTTCCAGTCTTATATCTCTGGGATTCTGCTTCAACTACATCAACATTTGGCACAGTGCTTTTATGCAGTTTTGTTATTACTTTCCCCATTTAAAATACATACACCATGAAAAATATTACAGTATGGTGACATATGTTATCATACAAGGAAAAAGGTTGTGGCTGCAAAGTGTACCCTCTGCTTTAATAGTTAAACATGAAGATTTAAATCATGGGAGGATAGAGACTCTGGTCATAACTTTGATTTAATTTTATTTTTCTTACCTCTATATAAGAACCTTCATCAAACAGTAATCAGTGATAACCTAGGCATCTGAGTCAAGCAGAGAGAGCAGTCTGTGGAACAATGGAGACAGCAAGGAAGTTCTCAATCACAGCTCAGTGACCTTTAGTATGGCTGCTGTGCTCCAGCCCTCCCTTTAGCAATGCTGGAAAAATGCTACAGAGAACAGCAGGGTTCCAAGAAGGGAAAGTCAATCATGGTTCTTGCTCATTCTACTTAAAGGTGATAAAGCAGGTAAATAACCCATGCATTGCACGAAATTGAGTTTGAGGATGAAAATAATGCCCTAGGTGAATTTGGGGCTGATGAGAATGTGACAAAATTGGCTGACAAAAGGTGACTTCATAGAATTAGTCTTGATCACTCTGGATAACTTCTATAAGTTTTTAGTTTGTAGCACTCAAATTGGAGGGTTTTGTCTTCAGCCTTAAATTGCTCATAAATCATCAAATTGCCATGCTGTATTTCCATTGCCTTTCTCAAGTCCTCATTTAAAACTATGGCTTTTATACATTTAATTTTATATGGGGCCTGTGCTTTATGATGTCATGTAAGGTAATTTCTACTATTCCTGCCCAGTTTCTGTCAGAGTTTCCTTAACATGTGTGCTGCAGATACAATTAGAGCTGCCAGAGCTGTAGCTCCCTGTTACTAACGTGGCTGAGCTGCACATAAAGTCATCTTGCTGGGACTCAAAGACCAGGGGGTTTGCAGGACTTACTCAGAGTCAGCTTGAACATGGTGTCTTCTAGGCATACTGGTAAATAAAATGTCTCTGCCAAGCAGATTAAATGTTTCAATTTTAGATTATGAAAGAGGAAAGTAGTAGCTAGCCAAAGTTCTGTGTTTTAGTTTAATTGCAATTTATGTAATTAAATTAAATCCTCTAGTGCCTTAGAGGTAGATTTCAGAAATTGATTTAAAATTAATAATAAAGAGAATTATTAATTCTTACATTTAACCTACTTCAGACTGTTCCATAACCCAAAGCAGAAAGAATGGCTTATATCAAATTTTATCTTCTAAATTTTTCATTTGATCATGTAGTCCTTTTGTTTGTCTTTTTCTCTAGTTTGAAAACAGTAATTGGAGTTCACTGCTTCTGTGGAATGAAGGTGGGGGAGCTGAATTCTGAGTGCATCAGTAAATGTAACTACCTATATTCCCTCCTAACAAGGAATACCCACTGCCCTGTAATTCAGAGAGGGATGTCCAAAGCTGTCTAAAAACCCGTGGTTATAAAATAGGAGTCCTAAACTCTAACCCTTGATCTTTTGTTAAGAATGCAGCTGAATAAATCAATTGATAAGCACATTTAGTACTCCCAAGCTCTCCCAGCAGTTATGCCATTGCAATGTCTTGCTTCCTGCTCTGTGCTAGCATTCTCAGAATTTTCAGAGTACAGCTCTGACTTCCTACTGTAGCCTCTCAAGTTTGCCAGAATTTCTGAACTGTAGTCATCTTTGTAGCTGCAATCATGGCAAAGTCTCTTGTCTTGTGCTCCCCTGAGAGTGCCTCTTATTGAGATTCTTGGAAAATAAATCAGTGGCTGTTTCAGCCCACGTTCTAGCGAGTGGCCGACCTCTGTATCCCTTTGGATAGCTCTGTAGTGACTCACAAGTCTTGTCCAATCCTGGCTTTCTTAGCATTTTTCCATTCACTTCAGTTGCAGAACAGTTTTTTTTCTGCACTTCAGCTCTGAGAACATAAGAGAATTCTATTTAGCATGCATTAAATTAGCTGACTAAATCTGTGTCTCTTCTAGGTTCTTCACGTGGCAGTTCATTTCCTTTTCCCTGCCATGAGCTTCTGAGCAAGCCAGGTGGGCATCTCCTGGCCCTTGGCTCAGTGTGCCACCAGTGTGACCTTCCTCTGGCCGTCCACAGATTGCTGCCGTGCTCAGCCTGATTTAATTTACCCATTTGCACTGATTTTATTTTGGAAAAGAAATCTGGTCACACTGATACGTGGAACAATGTGTTGACAAAACCTCTGTGTTGCACGAAGGTTGTAGGAAGTTCCTGATCTGTTTGTAAAAATGGACAACCCAAGTAAAGTATGCAGCCAGGACATAAGATTTTTAAGGTACAAAACCTACCAGGAATATGGCAGACATTAGATTGAGACTTGGTTCTCATACAGCATTTCCAGTAATAACCCTTCATTGAAAATAATGTCCCATTACATGTAGTCCCTGAGCACAGATAATGAGACCTTGGGGGCTGTGGGTTCACCACAATCAGGTTTCTGTAACTAGGAAACCATGGCATCAATATTGGCTCCCCACATTTTGGGGATGTTATGGATTTCAGCAATCTCCTTCTATAAGACAGCTTTGTCCAGTCTATCAACAGAGCTCTTTTCAGAGCTTCCATAAGCTCTATCTCAGTTCACAATACCTTGTAATTTACTCTATCAAACAGCATGATTTCTTGTAAGAAGTAAAACTGAATGTTGTGATATTTCATAAACTATGAAAATGTATCATTTTCTTTGTATTTTTCTGATTTTGGGAATTTATCATAGGTACTCTGGCAGACAAGCAACCTGAGATTTAGAATCATGAGATGATTAAATTCTAGTTATTGGAAGTATTTATCCATCTTAAGATTCACATCAGATGTCTAAGGACAAATCTAAAAGACATATAAACAGCCAACAAAAATGCTGGTTTTGAATGCTTTTTTCTGTTCCCACTGAAAGGCTTCATGAAGTGAGCAGTATCAATTTTAGTTTTGTTCTGGTTTTGATCACAATATGGGTGCTCTTGTTCAGGCTGTACCAGTCACCTGCTCTTGCACAGAACCTGCCTGGAGCTGTGTGGGTAGTCAGGCTGGACCTGGGGCTCCATTGATGTCAGGTTTGGGTTTTAGTCCCTTAATTGCTTCTGGTCATAGCCCAGCCTCAGTTGCTGGGCTGTCCTGTCCATATTGCAGAAAAAATCCTGTCAAATTAAGCCAGGTTTAAGATCATACCAAGTTCCATGTAAAACACAATATCCATCTGCTGTGACAAAGTTTAGCAAAAATCACAATGATGGATTAATTGTGTGGTACAAAAGGAGCAGGTCTCCTGATCCAAGCCCTGAAAGTCATCTTGTATGTGTAAACATGTTTATGAATAAGTCTTTACAGAGGGGAAGGCTCAGCTGTTTGAAAACAAAATGTGTAAGTTTGAAATTATAATGTTGTAACTGGAAATTTTTATCAGCAGATTTGATCTACTTGGCAAGAAATACCTGTTTTGATGAAAAAGATTGGAGTGATGGAATCTTTATTCTGAAGGAGAGATTGTATGCAGTAAGTAGCAGAAATATTGTGATTCTTATTATATTCTTAAAATAAAGAGAAATTATTTTATTGAGGCTGAGTTAATGATGCTTAATACTACCAGCTTCTGAAATGGCTAGAGCTCAATTTCTGTAAAGGTTTACCTGCCTTACATTGTTAATATTAATTTGGCTTTTTTCCTTCCCTTTTCCAGTTAAAATACTTTAACTCATTTAACAAAATATTATTTTATGACTTCACTGAGCTGAATCCAAGGGACTGATGCATTTCTGTACTTACAGTTCCTACTGCATTCTTCCAGCTTTCACTCCCATGTGGTGTGGGAAAGAGAGGAGTCACTGATCTCAAGTAAAAACAGCTCTCAAAGGTGCTTAAAAATAAAGATCTGAATGCTAGATTAAAAACATAAAGCTGCATTTCATTATGACAGCCAGCATTGCATTTCATGTGTTCCACTATTAAATGGGCCTTTCTGTGTTAAACCCCACCCTTTTAAAATTTGTCCTTTTTGAAACACTAGAGGTTCCTTGCAAGATTGTATTTTTCAAACACGGTAATGTCTTAGCAAACCTGTGCCTGAAAGGTAAGTGTCTTTTTAAGAATAATTAACTGCTGAGAAAAGACAGCCTTGAAAAGGTATAGCAACCAATAATGGCAAAATGTTAATTAAAAAGCTGGCTTTACTTCTGCAACTGATTCAATTTCTGTGATTGTTTTTCACACCAGCCAAGAAATAGGTGTTCACTTGTTAGAAAAAAGAAATTTTAATGACAGCTGTGAATCATCCAGGTTGCTAAGAGGTTGATTCACAAACCTGGTGGTACTAGGTAGAGTTGAAAAAGTGTGCCAGGCACCATAGGAGCTTTTCCACAAGCAGTCAGGAGAAACCTTCTCCAGTAGCATGCAGCTGTGTTAGCTGGAAGGTCAGGGTAGGTGAATCGTGGCCTTCACAAAGAGCTTGAGGAAGTAACCCTTGAATGTACTGTCTTTGACCCGGACTTCTAAACGTGCAAAATGTTAAAGGAAGAAAACAAAATGAATCAACTGCTAAGTGAAGGAGTTGATCTCTTTGTGTTCCTGAGAAGTGATTCGAGTAGCTTCATTTCTTATGTGCTTTACTTGCTTTAAAACCAGCAACAACAAAAAACCCCAACAAACCCAAATTCCACACCAAACCCCCCTCCCCCATCCAAACCCCTCCACCTGAATATATATATCTGTTATCCAGATTTTTGTGATGTTTGCCTGAAGTATTGGGAGTGGGCTGCATGGCTCCCTTGCAAGCTTGTGCAATGACTGGAGCATTCAGAAAGTAGCTTAATTTGTGGCTTCTAAAATCACTGTATGTGAAAATGAATGGTGAAATGATGGGGTGAAGGGTGTGAATGATGAAAAAATGGGATCAAGGATCTAACACTATTTTAAGAATTATACTGATGAAAAATTGAGACAATTTGTAAAGAGAGGAGCAACCAAAAAACCTAAGCAACAACAAAATTCCTAACCAAGTGAACTGCTGATATCAGTGTTCTCTAGTTGAAAAAAAGAGAAATGGCTGCACCCCACACCTCCCAAAAAACCCAACCCAAAACCAATTCAAACCTGAGGTTCTATAGTGTTGTAAACCCATGCTATGCTGTTTCTAATGTGAAAGCTCAAAGTGCCTGAATCATGTGTTCCCTCAGTTTAATAAACATAAACCAACAGATTATGCTTCCTAAAACTAAGGTACAATTGCTCTTTTTAGATTAGGATGACAAACCAAAAATTTTGCCTGTTTATTAAGGGTTTTGTTTTCACGGTGGGTTAAAGTGTGAACAGGCTATTTCCCTGAACATCCTTGGAAAAGTGAAATTTAATATATATTCTAGAGTGTATTTTTGGGGTCAAAAAGTTTTATAAATGCTCCATGCCTCTGGGACAAGAACACTGTGAAATCAGAAAGGTGGAGAGGGCAATGCAACAGTGAACACAATGCCAAATCCCAAAGAAGCAGTGCTTCTCCCAGGCCCTTTCTTGGCAGTGGTATGGGAGCTGTTCTCACCTTGAGGTGCTTATCACTTCCTGGGTGACATTTGCTGACAATAAACTTTACAGTCATTAGAAGAAATTTTTTTTAAATGTACTTGTAAATTACTCTAGTTCCCTTCTTATATACTGTGTATTTATCACTATATTAATGATCTAACTCTCAGAGTTAAACTGGGAATTTAGTGCCTTTGATGTAATGCATTGAAAACCCATATGGGCAGTAGTCTCAGCGTTTTCTGATGCCTGGCACTTTGCCCTGGCTCATGTTTCCAGAGATGAGTAAAAAGATGCTTTTCCTTCAGTCTGTAAAAAGCTGATGGAGCATTGCTTTGGTATGAAAGACAAAAACCTGTCTATGAATTATGCAGTGGAAACTATATGGGAGAAATGAATACTGTAGTTATGGCTCTCCTTCTGCTGGGTCTTGGCAGTTGTTCCAGGTTATTCCTGTGCAGAAGTGCTGTGTGTTACTGACGGAGGGGAAATTTCAAGGCCCCATGCAGGTCTGGAATATTGCTTTTGAAAAATTCACTCATGTCAGACCAAGTAAAACAGTAATGCAGGAACCATGACAGGAACAGCAAAAACATTTGCTGTGTCTGCCTGCCTGGTCCTCTCTTGCTACACTTCCTTTTCACTCCTGAGTACCTGATAGCAGTCAGGACATCTTGGTTTTGTTTGTGTAACTGCTGCTCACGTTCTGGTTAACTTCCTGAGGAAAAAAGTGAAAATCAAAACCCTCCAGAGATTAAGATGAACAGCTCCCACAGACAGCAAGAGTGGAGTTTAAAAGTGAGGACTGGAGAAGACTTTGACAATTCCTGTCCTAATCTCCTCAATGCTTTATCTGAACTTCTGAGTTTTTGTTCAGCAGTTTGGGAAAAGATTCATTTATGATACATGCAGTTTTCAGCTACAGTTGCACTCAAGTCATGAGTGGGTAGGATAGGATTTGCTTTTGTGATGGCATTGTAAAAATAGCACTGTCTGGAAGCAATTTGAGGAGTCCCTGCAACATGAACAGCACACTATAAAGGCTTTCTGACTTATAAAATATTTTCTATGCCATCAGACTTAACTCTTTGGTTACACTGTTTGGACTTAAACTGTTAACAAACACTGTCCCAAGGGCACTTTCTTTAGAGAGAGCTTTAATGTAAGTTGGAAATGCCTTGCTCTTTATCCATAAGTGCATATACAATATGGATATTACACGTGGGTGTGTAAAACAGCATCTGCAAGCGGTTTGTGGCCAGCTTAAGCTGCAAACTGCTACCTGTGTCCAGAGATGTCACTTTTTGTAACAACATTGAAAGGACTTTGCTCTAAAACTTTGGTTTCTCAAATGCATTTTTAATATAAGTAAAAGATTTGTCTTGCCTGGCAGTAGCTGATAAGATTAATATTCTTAGCTTCATGTTGTCTGAGCTGCTCTTGAATTGAATTGAATTCCATGGCAATTTCCCTTGTAGCTCTTAAAAAACAGTGAATTGTTGGTTTGTGTTTCCTTAAAATTCTGTGTGTAGTGTGCCAGCTGAGGAGATGATTGCTGAATATTCCAGTTGCCCCAGGCAGCTGAGGCCTCTGCCTCAGCAGTTTTCCCAAGTCAAGTCATTCGTCTTTGTGGTCAGTGAGCTATGGCTTATTTCTCTTTTCCAGAGTATTTTGGACTTCAATGTACAGCTTTTTCTATTCCTTTTAACTTAAAAGAATCATGAATTGCAGTGTTACTGTGCTGGTTCCCAATAAAGGCCAGGTGGCTGAGGCAGGCAAGGCCAGTGTGAGGAAGGGGAGCTGCCAAAATGCAAGTGCTCCAGACAGTGTAGCAAAGAGAGGGCTTGGATGAAGAGAAGTTTGCTGCACGTCAGCATAATCTACATTGAGGAGGACCTCTTTCTCCATTGAGATGTTGTTTTCCTATGTGATTGGATCGATTGTCTTCTCTGGCTGTAAAGGAGAAGGCAGAAAAATGCAGTATATTAGAGCAAGCCAGAGGTTTCAAGTTCCATGAGCAGGGGAACATGCATTTCTGTAGGAGCAGATCTTATTGCAAAACCTCTGCTTAGCAGCTAAAGGAGACAGCAAGCGCTTTCTCCAGACTAACACCCACTCATGACATGCCTTTTGCTCCAATCTGAGAAGCTCACAAAATAACCATTTACTTTGTACAAGTTTTCCATGTGAGCTGAGAGAATAGCTTGGCTTTATGATTGCAGCTATTACTTTAATCCAGAGCTAAGTTCCAAAAAGGTCTGTGTTTAGTCTCCAGTGAATGAAAAAAAAGTTCCCTGCTCCTACTGAAAACTCTCTCATCTTTTCCAAATAGTTTCTGTGTGAAACAGAAGATGTGTCTGAGCAGTAGAGGTGGCAGCAGTTATGCTATGCTTTGGCTACAACGGGAATCTGCACAGGAGTTTTCTCTGTCTGGAATCCAGACTGAACATCCCTTCACTTGAGTAAGATGCCCATGAAAAGGCAGGATAACAGAAGGAAACCATGTCTCCTGTGTCTGTGCCCCCTGCTTAGGGATGAACATGAGCAAAACCCTGAAGGAACAAAGCCTGAGTGAACTTCAAAGTGCTTTCCTTTCATGAAATGTTTCCTGCTTTATGTACTAGCTGTTCCTCTTTATTTAAATACCACTAAACCACTTGGTGGAGGATATTTAATTAGGGGAAAAAAATTGCACCTTCAATTTTGATTTTTATTTTAAATTAGTTTCTAAGATTAAAAGTGCAGGCATTTTAGAATTTATAATTCTTTGGCATCTTAAAGAAATATTAATTCAGTGAGTTTTTCGTTATTTCAAAGTAGTAAGGAGACTTGCCATATGGTTGTGAGAAGATTTGTAGTCTATTCCAATCTAAAAACCAGAATCAAAACTGCATTGTGTACTTACTTTTCTTGTACAGAAGCAGTTTATGAAACTGTTTTCTCAGAGAGGTGAGAGTTTTACGCAGACCTCCATCAAGTACAAATAGATCTGCAAAGAACAAAGCAGAGAAGATCAGTCTCTGATTGCTCAGTGCTCTTTAACAGCTTTAGTATATGACATACAAGTTCTGTCTGTGTTTCAGAAGAGAGGAGTTGGTTACAGCAGTGCCCTGGCCAGATTCCAGCAGGGAACTCCAGAGCTCCATCTGCCAACTCTCTCCTGCAGTTACAGACGGGTAACTTGCCTAAATAAAGCATCCACCCACTGTAGACTTTCACAAGTACAAGTAATATGCACAGTGTAAGTGTCTTCATGCCTATGTCTAAATAATCAAGTTTGAATAACACAGCAGCTTCTCATTGTTGTGTGTTACATGGCAGGGATGCTTGACCCCCACCACATTTTCTGAAATGCTGAATTATTTTCTTTCTTTTTTTTTTTTCCTCATCTTTGAGCAGATTTTGGCTTTAGAGAAATTTTTTACTCTCTATTAAGTTCAATACTGAAGAGGAAATTGGCAGAAATTTCTTTTGTAACAATATCTAGAAGTATCAAGTGCAAAATGAAGCACTATTATTTAGTGCTGTCAGTCTCTGGGATGGAAAGTGGAGAAGGCCTGGCATCTCTCAGCCTGAGCATACTGCAAGGAGGGAAACTTCTCTCTCCGTCCAAGAATAGGATTTAGGTTTTCCAGCCGACTTCAGCTTTTGAGGACATGCTTCAAAGCATCAGTCATTGTAGTTTTACCTACAGGAAATCTATATTGCTTCTCATGCACAAGCCAAGATGTGCATCTTTAGCAGGGTGTGACTGAGCATCTTTTCCAACCCCTTTGCTTATTCTAAACTGGCTCCTTTGAACAAGAGACAATAAGAAGAAACTATACAACAGCCTCCCAGGAAGGAAAACTTTTGTTTCAGTGAAAAAGAAAAGGACATGCAGTTCAACACAGGTTCCAAGTTTGAAAGACATTTGCAGACAGTGGCACAAGGCAGTGTTTGTCTGATATAATGAACATCCTGGGCCAACAGTTGCATTGCCTTTTCATTTTTGCTATCTGCAAAGCAGAAAATTTAAGCCAATTTACCCTGACCCTTAGTGTTATGTATATGGTATATGCAGGTGTTTTTTGACTCCAAAACAAGTAACAAACATCTTTATTTGATACTGAAAGCATATTTAAGATTACTGTTTGAATGTGTGTTTCTACTGCTACAGAAAAATAACAATTATGGAACTGTTGCTTCTACAGTCTTTGTAGTTGAATATAAGCAAGGGAAAAATGAAGTTCCTTATCTCTAGTTTTCAATAGATTTGGTTTTCCCATTTCCCTAAAGTTTAAGAAAGCAATTGCTCTTTGGCAGTCAAATTTTCAAACAGATTTCTTTGGCACATGTGCTTCTGGCGTAGCTGTATGTCAGTAATCAATTTTACAACAGAATGAAAATAAGCGATACATGATGGTAATTTAATATTTCCTTGATAATAAAATCATTATTCTGTATGTATTTTTGCACTCTAGCCCCAGATTTATGTTAATTCTTGCTAGACTCCTGCAGAATGCAATTATTTAAAAACTCTTGTCAGTGTCAGAAAAGTGGACCTATCAGATGCAAGGAGGACTTTCACAGTTCTACTTTTCACCCTAGGATTACACTGAGAGTTCTCACTCAAGAGATGCCTGGAAGCTTTAGCAATTTCCTTTTTTTTCTACTGGGAAATAAGAAGTTGTTTCAGGCTTATGTCAGAATCCATCCAAGTGGGTATGCAAGCAGGCAAGTTCCAAAATCACTTTAAATTAAAAATCAGGCCAATGATAGTTTGCATTCCCTGCGAGCAAAAATTTCTCAGTATCCAAATATAGCTTTAAAATACGTGGCCCCAAGGAAGGATTAGTACCATCTTATGATAAATATGATTAAATAGAAGAGTCTATTTGAAGTTCCTCTGGAATTTGCCACTCCTATATTTGTACACCTTTAGCTACTCCTGAGGAAAGTGAGTGAAAGGAGTTTTCTTGGGATTTGTATTTGCAAACTTCTTTTTTAAGAGCGAAGGAGTCTTAACTTACTCTAAAATTTATTTGGAATATAAGAATGTGAGTCTGTATTCTTTTTTGTGTTTTATCATATTGCTGATAAGCAAAATATTCTGACGTTTCAACAGCAAACCCAGAGAAGCTGTCGGTCTTGTAATGCAGTAGAAGGTTTGGTGAACTATTGAGGGAATGGTTTCTATTCTTAATGTTTAGTAAAATGAATGTGAAGAATACACAAATTGAATTTACATTCTGAAATGGAATTTTATGGTGAAGAGAGGGACAAAACATACAAGGGCTGTCCTCTAAGCAACAATCACAGAGTAAAGTATAAAAAAAGAATTCTAACATTTATCAGTTTACTCTCCAGGTTTTGTGAGATGTAGCAGACTGTGGATCAGGCTGTCTTGGCAGAAAATTAATGCATTTAAAACTAAATGTGAAAATATGGGAGGGCGTGAGACAAGCAATGAATGTTCAGGGAGTTGTATACTGTGGTTTTTGGTAGGTGACGGCAATGTGTGGCTCAATGGATCTCCTCCTTCCCTCATTTGAGTGATTCCTCATATCCCCAGGACTTTTGTCTGAACAATTATTGTCATGGAAATCACCAGGTGAGCAGTTCTGTGAGTGATTGGTACCACAGTGATGGTCTTGGCTACAGAGGTGGAATTTTTGTGACAGCTAAAGCTGTTATAACCATAGGCACACTTAAGGGGTCAGGAGGTTGTGTTCCCTTGCTAGACACTGCCCTCACACTTCATTCTGTTTGTATGGATTCTATAGGTGTATATAAATATGTGTGTGTACAGTGTATATATTTGTGTAGAGTGAGTGAATTTCATGAATAGAAAATTCTAATTTGGCAGCATATTGGGCAAAATGAATGGGAATAAAGGAGATTCTGTCAGGATAGTAAGGCCTCATTTTATTTTTTCTAATTTAACCAGACATAATACTTGTGAGATATGTCATGTTGATAATACTAAAAAGTAAAATTTATCTTTTATGAGAACAGACTCAGTTTGAACAGGTATAGATCAAGCTGTTAATTTACTTACCCTAATTCAGAGAGACAACTTTAAAGCATGTTTCAGCCTCCAGGGCATCTTTTGATGGATAGTTATGATAGTTTATGTACTAATAACACTTGTTCACTAGAAAACAATTTTGAAGCCATAGATAGCCTGTGTAGTCATCCCACAATTTAACTTTCAGTCATTGTTGGAGTCAACTACATTTGAGTCACAAGCCTACCAGTCAAAGTATTTGTTTCTTTACGAACCCTCTGGATCCTTCTGTCTCTCCAAAATTTATTTAGGCACCTAAATAAGCTAATGTTTATTTTAACACAATTAGGGTAAATACTGGTAACTTAAAAAATCAAAGTAAAATACTTTTGGGCAGGGTTATGAGAGATGAAAAGTCAAGTTCAAGGTAGGTGGCTTTTACAAGATAGAGAAAATTTGTGCAATAGCATACCTTGAAAAATCATGACCTTAAAAATTCATTCAGGTTGCTGGTGTCTCTAAAATGTTCAATTCTTTGACACTTCTGCTACTCTTAGCACTATCATAGGTGCCTCTTCCCTCTTGACTGGCTAAAGTGTTTATTTTGTACAGTGGAAAACCACGGCCGATGGTGAATCATCAGACCAGCAGCTACTGGCCTTGTCTATAATGATGTAACTGGTAGTCAGATGCATGTGAAAGGCAGTCATTATCTGAAGCAATGCTAAAATTACAATATTATAGACCCAAAAAAAAAAAAAAATCAGATGCCGCAGTAAAAAGGTTGCATTGTGAGCAAGATACTTGGGTTACTCAGGATACTCTGAAAATTATCACAGAATGATGGGTCATTTTCTGTTTGAAGCAGACAGGGTTGTTCATATATGTCTTCTGAGGAACTATAGATGTGATGTGTCATATTTGCCCTGTAATTTTATTATCATGTGCTATATTGCTGTGTAGTTGACTTTTAAGTGGCAGTTTTCGATGTGTTCCTGATTTAAGTTTAGAGTGATCTATATTTAGCAAGTGCAATGATTTTCAGAATTGCATTGCTCAAATGTTTTTTGGCATGTTACTCTGTTAAAATGCAGGGCTGGAAACAGGTTTGTGCAGAATTCAGTGTTTGGTGAATGGAAGTTCATTCTTAGCACCCTAAAATGGCAGCAGGTCCATGAGCACTGAAAATTTACAGCCTATATATTTTTAAACAATGGAGAACACTTTAAATGGATCACATTTGAACATTTTATTGTCAGGGAGGTACTATTAATACCTTAATTAGGATCTGTTCTGAAGTTTGCTCCTCAAATGCTTTTTAGACTCAAACTGGAAACACAAAACGCTTTGATGCACTGTTTAAATGGCTTATGCTTTCTGTTGAGTCTCATCCTGCCCCTTTCATAAAGGAAATGAACATTGGAGGCATTAGATTTTATGCCAGCAGTATTTAATGTGAAACACTTGGCCCTAGCAGACCTCATTTTCTTGCTCATGCTGATTTTGCAGATTGGTAACTGCACTTATTTCAGTGGTGCTAGTGAGATTTCATCTTGGAGAGGAAAGCTGTGTTCATAAAGGATAAAATGCAATTTTCAAAATGCATTAACAATGGCTTTGGAAAAAGCTGGAGTTTTTCATTTTCTACTCTACATGAAGATATCCATAATTTCTACACTAAGCTCCTTATGCTAGCTGGGAAAGGCAATATGAATTCATTAATGCCTGGATAGAAGAGGTTGCTCTCAAAAGAGAGCTTGAAACAAATAATTGTAGTGTAATTTTATTTTATTGGCATTGGTAGTTAGGCACAACAGTAGCTGTGAAGTTCTGTAGGTGTTTTAGAGACAGAAATAAAATTTATATATTTTCTGTGTCTTTGCAAATTATTCTGCAGAGATCTGTTTTTTTTAATGAGACAGAGCTAACAATTTTTCTATCGTTAACCAGACCAAAATGTCACTTTGCAAGATGACTTTTAGTTAAACTCCTGAATGGTTTCATGACTGCCTTGAGATTTCAATTAACTTTTTATTACATGGAGTACAATGTTATTAATAGCCAAGAGAACAATGAGCTAACATTGTAACACAAATGTCTTGCTCAAATGGAGAATTAAAAATGGGAAATGTTAACGCTGCAGTGGTCTGTGAAGTGAGTTGTTTATGATTGATCTGGTAGTCATAAAAAAAAAAGATGGGAGAGGTGCAGTTTTAGGGAATTGGATGTCAGATTCTCCTTATTTTGGAGAAATAGTTGTAAGCACCCGGAGAAGTCTGTTCCAGAAGCAGCATAGGAGAAACAGTCAGCAGAGTGTGTCCAGTTCGTGGCAGCTGACAGGCAGGAGGTGACCTCGCTTTGCTTCTTCCTTGCAGCAGGACAAGGCTTTGCAGCTCCTCCAGAGAAAGGGACTGTGCCCAGAAATTTGTTCCAAACTTTTGTTTCTGGTCATAGTGCAGTATTTCCCTTCAGGTTCAGGTTTCAAACTCCTGAGTGAATTTTTTAATGGTGTTGAGACTCTGGACACGTAATTCAGAGTTTATACCAACTTGACTTTTTAAAGATGTGTATAAGGTTGAGCTCTTGCCCATGTTTACTCAGCAAAGGTATTTTATTAGTTAGGCTATGAAATATGACTGCCACATCTAATTTAAAATTTTGTAGGTACTTTTAAATTCAAGAGGTATGCAAAAAAGAACCTATTCCAATTTCCTTTTTCATAGAATCATGGAATGGTTTGGGTTGGAAGGGACCTTAACTGTCATCTTGTTCCAACTCCTCTGCCATGGGCAGGGACACCTTCCACTATCCCAGATTGCTCCAAGCTCCATCCAACCTGGCCTTGAACAATTCCAGGGATGGGGCATCCACAGCTTCCCTGGGGAACTTGTGCCAGGGCCTCACCACCCCTCACAGGGAAGAATTTCTTCTTAATATCTAAGCTAAACCTGCCCTGTGTTAGTTTGAATCCATCTCCCATTGTCCTATAACTAAATGCCCTGGTTTTTCCTATATTAAGGTGTAAACCATATTTATAAATCTTAGAAATTTCCATTTCTAAACCAGCAGATTTCAAAAAGTACTATCTGCACTGTTTCTTAGAAACATATTAAAAAGGTAGGATGCATGAACTGTTCTTTAAAGAAAAAAGGATATTTTAGGGTGTTTGGGGCTGCACTTATTTAAAATAAGGTTGTTCTTTCCTCATATTTTTCTTCTTCATTTCCTTCACTTGAACATAGTTGTGGAGAAGCTTAACCACTCTCGAATACCAGACTACTTTGGTAGGAACATAAATGATGACAGATGCAGCTATTTTGGGGACTGAAAGCTGCTAATCCAAACTCCATAATGGCTTTTTTGTACACTGAAATGAAGATGTTCACTTGCACTTGTCTTTGAGCTTAATCTTAGGAATTCCAGGCAATCAGACTTCCCAAGAAACTGTGGTACCTCAAAAATAGAGCACTTAAATCTGAATTGTGAAGTTAATTTTGTTATGTCTTTCTGAAGTTGGGTTACAGTTAGACAAAAATGTTTACTTAGGTGGAAAAAGAATCTTCAGGACCCAAATGAACTAGCTTGGTCTGTTTTTCTGAAATGAACACAAAACAGCATCTTTACATGATTTACAGGTAATCAAACAATTTACAGGTAATCAAAACAATGTTTGATTGTACACCAGAGGAAGTATCTTGATTGAATGGAAAACCTGGGCATAGCAAGTGGCTGTTTTGGTTACCATTCCCCAGCTGCTATGCAGATCTACTGTTTTGTTAACAAAAGAATATTGAGATGTTTGTGGATTAATGTGAATTTCCATATGACTTGTGTCAAATTCTGCACCTGGCACAAGGTAGTTTCTAGCTGACTTTTCTTTCTCCTCTCAGCCTCCAGCTCTCTGTTGATATTACTTCAGGACTGGTTGAAATAGAGAACTTTTATTATTAGACTATGAGTGTATAGTGGAATTTTCAAAATCCCTTTTTGATTTTCTTTAATGGGTTAAAAGGCCCACTCATAAAATTATTTGAAAATTAAATAAGAGGAGAACCAGTTTCATCGTCTCCATTCATATTTGCTTTGGAGAACTTAGAGGGATGATAAGAGCGTAAGGTCTAATACCTAAATAGGTCCAGTGCTTTGCAAATCTGGTTTTACAGAGTTGCCTTTTTTTTGTTTGTTTGTTTAAGCCAGTATCAGAATATCTAACCTTCCTTTCTATCCTTTTGCAAAGTAGATTTATGACAGTGGTATCTTAGATATTGGAAGACGTTTAAGCAGTAGAGGAGAAATGTCATTCAACTGGCATTAAATTGGTTATTTATACTTGAGAAAAAACCCATGAAAAACCCCTTACCCTTCCAAATAGCCTTTTCATGTAGAAAGCTCAGTGGTTAAATTCATCATTCTCATGTTTTCCTTGGATGCTTTTTGCATGTCTTTAAACACAGTTAATAGCCTTGGGTAACACCATAGGGTGGTTTGCAGTCAGCTCTGTGAGTTTTTCCTGCTCAGACCTTCCCAGCTCCTTTGCAGTCTATTTTCATTTGTTTAGTTGCTGTTTGGTGGCAGCCCCACATACCCACTGTTAGTTTGAAACCCTTGCAGCTGGATTGTAAATGTTTGTTAACATCATTAGCAATGGCTAGTGCCCTCAATTTGGATGCAATTGAAATATATTTTTGTATGTATTTCCTCACTCTGTCTGTAAGGATCAGGATGTCATTGAACTATTCTATCATACAACCACCACCAATTTTTGCTGCTGCTGTTTGAAGTCTCTGGACTTCTTGGCAGTCTGAGTCCCTGGTAGGCCATCAGTGGCTCAGATAACTTCAGCAATTCCAGAAATATGTGCAGAGATTTGTGTCATTGCTTTTTTGTAAAATGAAAGGGGTTTGTTTGTTTGTTTTGTAGAAAATCTGGAAATTCAAACTTTTACTTTTCTTGAGTAGAAGTAATTTCAATTTCTGTCTTACTAGAATCTTACAGCAGTGGAGGACCTTTCTCTTAGATTTATTTTTGCAATCTGCTGAAACGATATTGTCTTTTTAAAGTAGTTTCTGCCTGAGCTTGAAATGTTAACTACAATGGCTAAACACCTATCTCCAGGTTAAAAGAACTTAAATACGACAGGGTGAGATTGATCAATTCAGATTGTGGTTTGGAAACAACTGAATTCGTGGAGAAGAGTGAAAAGTAACTGGAAAACTGTTGTCTGCAGGGTGTTAGAATGAAAGGTGTGGCTTAGAAATTCAGAGTTAGCAGGGAACAAGGAGTCCCCAGAGCATTTGATTTCAGACAGAGATCAACGCTTGATTCTTATTCTTATTGTGGAATTCTACTCCACATAAATGATTTTCAAATATTAAAAACTCCCTCCTCAATAGATCAACTTTTAAAATGTGCCATCATTTTTTTTTTCTTAATACTGTGCAAACTAAGACATAAAGTTAGTGACTTGCAAAAGGGTAGTGAGCTCACAGGACAATGCAAAATAAAATCCTGGTGTACTGATACTGAACAGGGCTCTGTTTTCCTTGTGCTGTGATTAGATAGAGATGCTTGCACTATAATTGTACCAGTAAGTGAACTAAAAAAAAAAAATCTGGATTTTTATCCTAATTTCTTTAGTTCCTATTTATTACAGCATTTAATGACTTGGATCAAATGTTCATAGCTAGTTCCTGAGAAAAAGCTGCCAGAATTACAAAAACTGTTTTTCAGCATTTGAACTCCACCTTTCTTGGTGTCCCTGTGGGATGTGAGATACTCCTATCTAATTAAGCTAGTATGGCCATCTCTAGGCCTGTGAGAACAGTCTTAAAGTTGTACCACAGTGCCCCTCTATCTGTTTAATGAAGTTTAATCAAGTAAATCCTAATGTCTGCACTGCTGAGAGTCAAAGAACTTTTAAAACACTTCCCAAGGAGCAAGAAAGATGAGTCAGTCGTGATTCATTTAATTGTTTGGTCCTCCGCAGTCTTCAAGTATTTCACATCTCACTAACTGTATGGTCAAAATTTTGGCAGCCCATCTAGCAGTAAGTGGAGTAGGCAGTTTGTGCTTTCCCTGAAGTGAAAATCCAGCTGTGATCCCTGAGGATGTCAGCAGGCAGGTTTGCATTGGCCCCAAGCTGGGTCTTAAATGACATTGCTTTAAGATCCACTGCTGCTTGTTGACTGCATCACTGCAGTCAGAGGATTAACCTACTACTGCCTGCTCTGAAATGCCAATATTTAATCATTTAGAGTCTCCTGTTGGATGGCAAACAGCTGTTTCCTTTTATTATGTGTGGCTGCACGTGTGAAAAAGTATCTCTTCCATAAGCATAGGTTGAAAAAAATTCCATCAGGGAATCTAACTTGTCCAACCTGTGTAATTTAGACAAAGTTTTCCTTGGAAGCATAGATTCTTGACATAATCAGTCAGTAATGGGTACAAATCAAATTAATTTGAAGATCAGAAGTGTAGAAAAGCCAGTTGGCTTCCAGGTTAAAAATAAGATGGATTGCAGTGACAGTCTATTTAACAACAATTAAGACTAATTGGGGAGCAAGATGATCTACTGGAAAACATCTGTAAAAATACAAAAAATATAAAGGTAAATGTAAGTACTATGCATTAGAAATCCATTACACAGACTTTCAAGAAAGAGAAACGACATCTGTTTTTACCAAATTATTTCATGTAGCAAACAACAAGACACAAAGTCAGTGAAATGTCAGTGTAGAAAACAGCATTGCACAATTGCTACATTTTGGTTTTACATGACAGATTTCTCTGCCTAGAAATGCCTTTCATAATTGCTGTCCCTCTTTGTGCCTCTCAGGTGACACATCTAGCAAAGGGACAAATGTAAAAAGGAAGGGTCCCTGGGGAAATTCTGCACACAAGTTGGGCATGCTGATGGAAGAGCAGCCCACGTTACACCCTATTAAATGATGGTGGCAGGGCTTGGTTGTTCATCACTGGTTTTTAAAGGGCAAGAGTATCATTAAATTGTATTTTTCCTTTCACACTAGAATACCATGAGGTAAAACTGAAGACTGCCTGAAAGAATTTTGTTTACTATCAATTAGGCTTGCAATGACTGAAAATCATTAAAATAGCAGGCAGCTGAATGGAAGGACTTCCAAAGTAAAAAGCCAGTTGCTTGTTTTATACACTTTCTCAACCTGTGTGTTCCCTGCTCACTCCAGAGCATCCACAGATGCTTGGCAATGGAGGAAAAGATGCATAAATCATTCCTGCAAGGTGAGTAAATTCACTACTGGAAATTAAAAGTTACTTGGGTTCAGAGAGAAGCAGTAAAACCTTTTAAATAGAGGTTGTAGAATTCAAATAAACTTTCAACAAACAGACATATTATAATATGATATGTGCTTCTAATTTGCTTTAATAATGGCTAATTTAAATTTTTGCATTTAAGGAAAGTAGTATCTTTGGCTCTTTGGTCTTTTCTGGAAATGAGAATATGGAAACCACTTTATGTTTTATGGGCAGCTTTTACTCTGTATTTCTAGAAAGTGATACTTCAGGTAAAGCTGTGACATTCTGTGTCTGAAACTTGACTACTCTCCTACTTTTCTGCCAGCAGCCCACACACTCCTGGAACTGTAGCTGCTCTCTGATTCTTAACCCCTTTTTTTCTGGCTGGATCTAGTATGTAGGGAGTGGGAAAGGAGCAACAGCAGCAGAGAGGTCTCAGTGTCTCTGTACTCCCTGCTTATATCCCTGTAGGACAGCTCTGGTTGCCCACTCCTATGGGTGTTGCCAGCAGATGCAGTATGTTCCTGTCAGGCTGCATAGGTGTTTCACCATCAGGCATTCCCAGTGCTTTGGTGAAATGCTTTGAGGGCCAATAAGTTTATTTAAGGAGTCTAATTTAATTCAAGTGCCTTATTATCCCTCAGCTATCTGCTCCCATTGTTATGTAAACCTCAATTCATTTCTGTATGGCAGAGCTGCCAGGACATGGGCACAGTCTTGGGTAAGAGCTAAGACATTGGCTCAGAGAAGGAATTAAGGATTTGCTTTTTGCTTCAGCCTCCTGCTGTAGCACACGCACAAATTGCAGCCTCCAGACGTGGCACATCACAGCCCTGTTCCTCTGAGATCAACAATCTGGTCATTCCTTCCAGCTCTGGGAGTATGAATATTACATGGACACATGGATGCTTTTAGGCACACAAATGAATTTCATCATTTTCTTGTCTCTCTTCCTTGTAGTTATTTTGAACTTTTCTGCTTATTCTTTTACTTAACATTTGTCTCAGATATCTTCTTTAGTGCCTATGGCCTTCATCTGATTACCAAGGAACAGGCTTTGGGTGCTCAATCTTCTGGTTTCAAGTCTTGTTCCATCCCTAGCTCAAATAAAAGTGAATTTCTTCTACAAAAGTAAATGCAGTAAAAGCACTGAACAGTATTGAGGACAGGAGTACTTTTTTATAAAGAATGGTATGTGGGCAGAGTTGTTTTTTTTTTTTTTTCCTATTTCAGGTCATGTAATCAATAGTGCTAGTTATCCCCAAATACTAGTTTATATTTTGAGCTTGCCCATTTAGGAATTATAGTGTAATACCTAATGTAATGAATGGTCTTAGCTCTGAGCTTTCCTACTGCTGGCCTGTTCTCCAACTAAATTAAATCTCAATACTTTAAAAAAAGTTTCAATAAGAATTATTTTCTTTCAGCCCTCCTATTATTAAGTAAATACAAGCATTCCCTGAATCAGTCTTGCACTCCTGCATGTCTCACTAGAACTTAAAAATCCAGCAGGGAATTTTTGAATAAAATAGCAGCTTTTATGTTCCAGTAAGAGGGATTCCTGGTGGATGACTGCATAGCTGTAGTAACCTCATTGTTCAGGGGAAAGTGAGGTATTCTTTAGCATATTATTGAATTTCCAATCTCCCTCTGTACTTTCTGGGGAACCTTGTTCAGAGACCAAAAACCCCCATCTTTAACATTGCATTGCTACAGAAATACACAGGAAGTTAATTTTTGATACATTATAAATTCTTTGGTACCAAAATGCTTTAGCTCACAATCTCTTTGCTTGCTTTATTATTTTATTAGCCTGGGAAAAAAGGCTTTTAAGTTCCTATGTGGGAGGAGGAGGGAGGAGCAAATTGATTAACATCTGCGAGAGAATTACAAACCTAGGAAATAAAAATAGCTTTTGGGACAGCACTGTGAAGTGAGTCAGACTTTTGGTTAAGGGCTCAGATGAAGCAGGGCTATGTAAAGGAGAGAGCCAGCTGCTGAGGGGATGGCCTGATGGGACAATGCTTGGCCATCTGATGGGAAGGGGAAATCTCAGGCACGTCTGTTGCTTGAAGAAGATGGAATTTTAAAGTCAGATGATTTATTTTGTGTTTCTCAGCTCTCTTAATCTGTCCAGAATTGTATTTCTTAGAATTTGCAGATCTTTGAATGTCCTCAGTTGGGCACTTGCATGAAGCTTGCACAGAACTGTCTTTGAAGCAGTCTTTGGTTCTTGGCTTTTGAGCTGGTTTGAAGCAGTTTTGATTCTCTGCTTAGATCTGCCCTAGCCTTCACCTGCTTTTAAGGCCCTAGCAGCTTTCATAGCAATTTAAAGGGATGTATTTGAAACCCTAGTGAGAAGTGGAAATGAGTCCTGGGGAAACAGGACCCTGCCACACAAGGGATCAATTGTGTCCAATCCCCAGAGCTGCTATGTGAGCCCTTCTGGAATTTCATCCCTGGGTGCAGACACCAGCAGCTCTCCTCAGGCCTGGGTCCCTTTCTGAGGAGTGGGAAAGCTCAGAGAGCAAGGGGCTGAGTCACATGGATGTGCCAACTATTGGAATTATTGGGCTGCCAGGCTGAGTCCCTCGTGTCCCCTGGCAGCGAGAGGACAATGGGAGAAGCTGAGCCCTCAGCTGTGGCAGCTCTAGATCCAGTACCTGGAGCTAAGACTCAAGCTAAAACAAAGCCAAAAAAGTTGATTAGTCTGTTGACACCTACTATGGTTTTTTGCAATTTTAATCTGGCCTACAGTCATAAAAAGCCATGAAAATGAGCAGTCATTCAAGAAGATCTGCAGCTGTAGGAGTGTTTTGCCCTCAACAAATGTATAAAATGTCAGTAAAGTTTAATGAGACATACACAGGTGCAGAGATGACCTTGGGATTGCAAAGTATTTCAGTTTTTGAGTACTAGTGACTGAATTTTCCTGCCTGGCACACAGCTGGCTTTCTTACAAAAAAAATTATCTCCACTTAGCCATTTAAACCCTTCCCCATTTCCACAATGGGAACAGAAGATTGCACAGATGTAGGACTGTGCTGATTTCACCTGATTTTCCCCAAAAAAGTTCTGTAATTACTCATTAAATTTGAGTATACACATAATTATAAAACTGACTATGACATTACCCTCTTAGAGGGGTCATTTCACAGAAATTCTGCATTCATCAGTTTAAACCTGAAAAAGTAGTATGTGTGCTAGCTCTTTACTTTAGAGGTACATTTACTGTTAAAGGGATACTATGTCACTCTTAAAAGATATGGAAAAAGTATTCACTGGGAACATTTTCCTAGATTGTTAAATGACAAACTACTCAAGTGCCTTAGACATAAATTTTCTTGCAGAGATGGAGGAAATAGGTGAATTTTTAGAATTCCAGGACCAGCAGAGATAACTTGGAGAAGGACTAAATTCCATAGGCCTAATATAGATCATGCATGCAGATCAAACTTCAGTTTTGTCTGTCCTCAATAATATGGATAGAGTCACTTTTGAATAAAAACAGGAAAAAACATTTAGAAAACGCTTGTCAGGAAAGTATTGGGCACCTGTGGATTTAGAGAGGAATATTGTAGACAAGCCAAGCTACAGGATTAAAGCCTTCCAGTAGCCCCTGTGTAAAGGTGAGTGAACAAAAGACAGAACTACTTTTGGTATATCCTTATTAATAGTGGAGAATGATTTCCATGAAGGCCTGTAAATATCAGAGACTTAAGTTTTGATAACATTTACAATAATTGTTTCTACAGTTTCTTTGAGTAATTTCTCACATAACTTTGGGTAGTGACTTTTTTTTGAGTTTGAGTACTTTAGTTCCTGCAAAAAGTGCATGATTCGACTGTGTTCTTGTTTATAGGGACTCATTCTCTGCCAAAAAAATATTTGTCTGTGTGCCACTCCAAGTATTTCCTCTAGTCTATGTCTGTGTTAGGTTCAGCTTGGCCTTCTGATGGTTTCTTGGAGCCTATACATAAGATAGTGGGCTTTAAAAATTCCTTGTTATAGATCTAGGAGCAAACACTGAAATAGCTACTGCAAGATTGTCATAACAATGTTGTATTGTGGTCTGATATCCTCACTCTGAGGTTCTGGAGAGTGTAGAAGGCTCCTTGTTGGTTTTTTCTGCCAGAATCTGTATTTTGTTATTTTGCTGGTGACAGGCAACAGTTTATAGATACTGAACATTCACTAAACATCTGCTAAGGTGTTTTTTTTTTTTTTTTTACATGGGAAACAATATCCTGTGTAAATGAATCCCTTCAGTCCTACTTTATAGTGTGTGTAAAGTCACAAGCACTTTGTTTCATATGGATGTAATAATAAATACGGGGGTTTGAGGGGGAAAATATATTCTTTATATTAGTGGCCCTTTCCCTAAAGTGAGGGAGGACACTCCTTGGACCTGTCTCAGCTTTTAGCTTGCACAGTGCCTCATCTGCTCAAGACACTTCCTTCTGCAGGCCACCCAGTGTGGTTCCCCCACAGGTCCCTGCAGGCAGCAGGCTCAGGCCCAGAGCAACTGCTGACAAAGTCTCATTTTGAGCTCAGACACATTCCAGTACATTTGGTTACCTTGGGGTTTATCTTACTTGGAAACTTAGCCTGTAGATCTTGATCAGTAACTAACTTTCCTTGGAGCATTATGTATATATTTTTCTCTAGGACTTATTTTAACATATGTGTTCTGTGACTGGCTTGGTGATTCTAAAGTCCCTCCTGGAGTTGCTTTAGCCATTCTCCAGTCACATCTGTAGGCCAGCTCTGTTAATTGGCATGTAGCGGCTTTTCAGCATTTTTATTTTGCTAGGGAGTCAGATGTAACTTGGGAGCAATGTGGTTTGTAGGATTATATTCTCAACTTCTTGTTCCTGTTGTGGTTGGTAAGAACGTTGCTATAAACTTCAATGTTTTATTCCTCAGGTTTCAAGTAGATGACTCCATCAGTTTTGAATGTTCTACAAATTCAGTTCTAAGGCTGAAGATCAATGCTTTAAAAATAACAGTGTAATAATAGGGAAAACCTTTGGCTGGGGTATTTACTATACTTTGGTCTCAGCCTGATAGTGGCCAATGGTCCATGAGATCAAAATGGAAACCATGGGCTCTCTTCTTACCCAAACTGAAGCAGTGATACAGACAGGAGAGCTGAACACAGGCCCAGGCAGCATGCTGTGCTAATTTGAATATTTTGCATCTGGTAGTTGGGGACACACACTCTTCGGTCCATACCTTGCACATAAATACTGGTGACTATAGGATTCCATCTGCATGGGACTTTAGAGAAGAGCAGAGGCACTAAGAGTTTAATTGAGCTTCACATCATCTTCCTGTCCTTTCAGTGGGGTCATTGATGCTTCTTACATTTCTGAGAATAAATTCTGTAATATTTCTGAATATGTGAAACCTGCAGCAATTACATCCATTTAAATAAACAGCAATAGAGACAAAACTTCAACCATGGATGAAATCAACACATAAGATTTTAATCATGTCTCTAGTTTACACAGTATAAACTCTCAGATACTGTGTTTTTTTTTTCTTGAAGACGTGGTATATTATACTAGGACGTGATGACAAGTTACCAAAGGGCTCATTTTGTGCTTGAGGCTGCACTGAGCATATTAAAGCACAGTTCAGTGGTCTGAAATCTGTGTTAAGGCAAAATAGTTCTACATAGTCTTGGACATGAATTTAAAATAAAGGAATGACAATGAAATAATATTATTTTAAAACTGTGGATAAAGTTTAATGGTGGTGATTAAGTAATCCTGAGCCTAAACACATAACAAGCCTATTCCCACAAGAGGATAGGGTTAAAAATAAACTTTTGGCCAAATTCTTTCTTTACAGTCCTATTGGTTTAAGTGATTCCCTAGGTCAGAAAAATTATTGGAGTTATGAATATGCTTGTTGGATAGAACTTAAACCCCTTTTGCAGGGACTTTCAGTCAATGAAAAAGAACAAAGTAAACTATCTTAGAGTCCTAAGGTAAATTAATTAAATATTAGGGAGAAAAAAAAAAAAACAACAAAAAAACAAACCAGCAATGAAGGCCATCAATTGGGACCCATTTGAATTACAGATTAGTATTTGCCCTTGCCACTTAGGTTGGTAGCTTGCTGTGATCCCTTTATATTCTCACTTAATCAGTTTAAGTTCTTAGGCAGACAAAAGCCAGCTTCACAATGAATTTGTAATAAAGAATAAAATAATGATGCTGTTTTTCCTGTCCTAGGTAAAGAATAATTTTCAGAGGACTTCATGCAAGACTTTCCCTAATTATTTCCCTAATTAATTCCTTGACTTTTTTCCTTAGAGTAATATTGAGTTTAATTTAATTGAGGCATTCTAAAGGAAAGGCTGCCAGTGCCAATAACTTATTGAATTTACTCGGTTTGGTGTTCCAAACCAATAGCAAATTGCAAAAGCCCATTTATGGTGGCTGCTATAATCCAAGACTCCTCACTAGCAGTTTTAAAGCAAAGTATCATCCTATGTCCTGAAATTAAAAATAAACTGAAACAAGGTTGAATGTAACCAAGAAAAGATATCTTTCCTCTATTAGGACTTAAATTTGTTTATTAAACCTTCTTAGACGAAGGTTGATGGGAATATTCTCCTAAAACTGGGCAGCAGTGTTACTGATGTATTATTGTTTAAACCTCCAGCTGATACTAGCTTTTTTGTGGATTTCTCTGCAGGAGGATTATGATTTTGAGGCTGTGCAGTTTGGAATCTAGTCCATTTGAGATGTGATTGAAAAGTAGTATAATATTCCTGTTTTCATCGTTGCCCTTTCCTGTAGTTTCCTATTACATTTTCTCATTTTAAATAGCAGAATTTTCTCTACTATGTGAAAGACCTGTATGAGATGGGAAAACTGATTCCTTATGCAGTAATGGTCTTAAAAGTGCAAAGTGAACACACTTCAAAGGTAGAACTATTTTCCTCTCGTCTATTATTTCAGTCATATTCATTTTCATGGTTAATTCCAAGAAAGGGCAAGCATTTTATGTGGACTATATTTTTGCAAGTTAAATATACAGTGTGGCAATTTGCTACCTTTTTTTTTTTTAAGCTAAGTGTGTGATCGAAGAAGTTCTACAAGGTGAAAATTTCAAACAGCACTTACCATGGATTTAACTGCCTACATAAAACTTGATGGCAGCTCTCACATTGGTGTGAGCTCCCTTTGGTGGAACCGCGCCGCTTTTGAAAATCTTGCTTGTCTTTGAACAGATGCCTTTTGAATTCAGCTGGAGTTTATTCCCGGTTTCCATGAATCCACTGATTTCATATTGATCGAAAACACTGGTGCAGATTCTCGTGTGTAGCAGACAGCTTGCTCACGCATATGAAGGTACTTTTTATCAGCTTGATACAGATTAGTTTAGAACAGGAGCACTGTCACACTGTGAGTAACAGTGTGAAAGGTGTGAGAGGCCCTTAAAGTCCACTGGAGAGACGCTCATGGAGACTGGATTTTTAATTGCTCATATGTATGCATGCTCGGATGCATCTGAAGCTGCTAATTGGGTTTTTCTGGCCTGACTTTGAGGTTTTGAAAGGTTTAAGTGTGTGAATTATATTTTGATATATTTCTGAGTCCTCACAATTGCCTAAGAGTATTCCCTAGCCTCATCTATCACTCACAATGTGCTTTGACTTTTGAGTAATTTTGAATTTTACATTTGACTTCTAGGTCAGATAACTTAACAGTATTGGTTAAAAGTAGGTAATATCAGCAAACAGGATATTAGGGGGTATTCAGCTACATATTTTTCTCAGAGTATTGTATCTTGACATTTCTAGGAGTGTCCTAGCTTTGGGGACAGCTCTCTCATGTCGCCAAGAGTTTTTAGAGCTTATCATTGGGCGCACACTGCATTTGTGTGAGGACTTTGCTATTGTGTTATCATGTTGCGTAAAGATTCTTAAAATGTGAAGCACAAAAAACCTCTCCTGTGAAGACAGGCTGGAGGAGTTGGGATTGTTCAACCTGAGAAGGCTCTGGGGAGACCTTATAGTATCCTGCCAGTACCCTGGGGGGGTCTGTCAGAAAGAAAGGGACACACATTTTGGCAGGGCCTGTTGCAATTGGATGAGGGGTAAATGGCTTTAAACTAAGAGAATGTAGGTTCAGACTACATAAAGAAGAATTTTATGATGAGAGTGGTGAAACACTGGAAAAGGAGTCCCAGAGAGGTGGTGGATGCCCCATGCCTGGAAACCTTCAAGGTCAGGCTGGACAGAGCTCTGAGAAGCCTGATATATTTGAAGATGTCACTCTTAGTGCAGGGGGCTTGGACTAGATGACTTATAGAGGTCCTTTACAACCTTAACTATTCTGTGACTCTACTAGAAAGTGATTTTTAAATCATGTCATATCACTTTTTCATCACCTGTGAATAATCAGCCAGAAGTTGGTAGCTGAGGCAATCCTGAATTCAAAGTGTCTCCTGCTGGTGGAAAGAGTCTGGGTTTGTTTCCTGCTTTCCCACATTTATTGCTCTCCTGAGATGGACTAGACAAAGAGGATTCAGCTCTACCACATCTGCAATGTCTCTGTCTACTAAATTTGGTGTGGTTACATACTGTAAGCTGGCTGTATAACAATGAAGGTGGATCGGAGAAGAATCTGCTCCAGGAGTTGGGGCCCAGGATTCTCCTCCCAAGGAATTTTCTTGTTGTGTAAGTTTTCCTTGGCACAGAGGAAAAATGAGCTCCAAAAAAGGCTTTACTAGTGAATCCATGACCTTGGGCTAATTTGTGAAATTCCACATTCCTCTGTTCTTACAGAATCCTAAAATCTATGGAAAAAAGTGAAAAAAACATTGGAGAGAAGTTGCTGCATAAATACATGATATTATTCTATGCAATGTTGGCTTCTCCCCTGTTAAGAGGCAGAGGGGAGAAGTGACACTGAAAATACTTGGAGTTATTTATCTGCACACTCTTAATTGCTTTGTCTGACTATTCACAGTGGTGCTACCTGAAGATTTTCTCTCACTCATATCCAATTGAATGCTATCAAATAGCTTAGACCTGGAGGTGAATTTTTTAAAATGAAAAATGATAGACTTAGTGACTCCATATGATGCTTGTAATAAAACTGAAACCATCTTTAAGTGCAGAACCATGATAAAATGAAGTATTTATAAGGGAGCATAAGGGGATGGATTCAATTAGTATCCTTTTCTATTCTATTGTTCATCTGTTCTAGTTGTATGTCATAATTTGTTGGAGAGACTAAAACAGAATTAGATATGAAGGGTAACTTTTAGATAGCACTGTAGGAATCTTTCCTAGCAGTGAAATGACAGAAGGTATCTGTGAATACATCAGAAAAAAAAAGTATTAAGACAGCTTGGTGCAAGAGAGTAGGGAACTTTGATGTTGTTCTCTTTCAGTGTATTTTCACATTAATCTCTGGTTTAGCTATTAGAGTAGGCTTGATGTAGCATCACAGTGCCGTACCATTTTCTGGGTTACCTTTCTTCTTCTGGGCATTCTGGTCCTTTGAAGAGACAGAGGAAAACTTCAGAGGCTTTAGGATTCTGCATCACTGAGAGGTGCTAAATCATGCTGTGAACAGCCAGGGAGTTTCCAATCTGTATAAATCCAGGTGAAGATGTTTTCATGCTTCAAATGGGATTGTTCTCGAGCTGGAATGGCTGAACACAGAAAACCTTCCAGCAGATGACTCTACACTTCTCTGCAGCAGGTATAGGTGACCCTATTCTTAGCTAATGAGGGGATTAGTGACTGAGCTTCCTTTCAGCAGACCATAAACACTGTGGGAAGAAAGAAATTTAACATTCTACTCCCAGTTGCAAGTGATCCACAAGAGAGATTTGCTTTAGTGCTCACGCTAGAATGCTAATTAAGGCACATTGTTAAGGGCTAAATACCAGGCTAGGGCTTAGGTAGGTTTGTCAGCGAACAGGGGCAGAGAACCTGGAAGAAAAGCAGGTGATTGGATAATTTGAACCGGCATTCTGGTGTTAAAAGTGTAGAGCCTCTTCCGCTGATTTCCAAGTCTTCCCAGCTGGTAGGACAGTAAATATAGAGCATGTAGGTATTTGAGAAAATATTATTCAGCAAAACAATTCATTTGAGAATGATTATTTCTCTTCGGGTGAAGGGGGCTTACATACAAGTTCCTGAAGCAAGCCGCCTTATTTTAGCTCTGTGAGCCCCTCTCAAGGGGTGTTTGATAACACAGCGAGGCAGGGGGCACTTATCAGGGGAGAGGAGGAAATCCTCCTCTGGCGCGCTGGAAAGCATCAAGTTCCTAATAAGGGAATCGCTCCAAATGGGGCTATACCCTCCATTTCCAGGAAGCGTGCGCTGGGTGGGGTGAAAGCAGAGCTTTCTCTTCCTGACAGCTTCTTAAAACTGCTTTTGCTTGCTTAATAAATGATCCTGAAAAAGCACATGCACTGCACGGCAGCAGGAAAATATCCTGCAAGTGTGCTCGTAAAGAGAAAAGTTCAAGGAGGAGTGAAGCCCGCTCTGATTCGGTTATTTACCATCAATCAGACTGTTGCTTGGCAGGGAGTGGATGATTAGGAGCTTGAACGAGCTGAAAAGGGGCAGGAAGAAAGTGGAGGCAGCATTCTTCCTATTTAAAGCTGCATCCCCTGAAAGGAGTGTTTGCAGACTGCGCTGGAGCTGGTGCTGAAAAGAGGGCTCGCAGGCTTTGTCCTGGACCTGATGCGGAAAGGCAGAACGACTCCTCAGCTGGCTTCATGGTGCTAAAATAACCCTACGATTCTACACTTTTTGCTGCCCAGGGAGGATACATGTCTAATATCTAGGCATGATGGCAGTCTTGATACAAACGAGAACTTTTTTCATCCTCGCTGCTTTATTAGGCCGATTTGTCACCATAAAAGCGCAAGAAGTGGAAGAGTACGAAGGTGGTGAGTTTCTCTCTACCTCTAAAACAATTATCATAATCCCCCTCTTTGCATGCAGTGTGTTTATTGTGTGATTTGGCTAATAAGCGGAGTGGAAAACCTCTGGGGTGCGAGAGTGAGACTTTTGCTTTCACGTATTGAGAAGGGGGCAGAGAGGGGTTTGCGGTTTGGGTTTTTGAGCGGAGGAGCGGGGTTTGCGGTGCTCGGTTTGCGGTGCTCGCTGCGGGCACCGGGCGGGAGGGGCGGGCAAAGGCCAAGTGCTGCCGCGGGGCGCTCGGGCTGAGCCCCCGTCCCGGCGGGGCTGCGGCCGCTGGGAGCTTCCCAACAAAAGACAGGGCTCGGGACGCGGCTGGAGGACAGCTGGGCAAGCGAGCCGGGAGAGTAAACACCGAAGCCTCGCAGGGTGGAGTCGTCTGCGCTGAACTACATCTGCTTTCTCGCATTCTTTGTTTTAGAGAAATGCAGAAGGGTAGATTCTCCCTTTTTGCACCCCTCCCCCCTCCTCCCTTTCTTTTCGTTTTCCTTTCTTTCCTTCTCCGGCTCGTTTTCCCGCAGGCTCTTGCGGAGGGGCTGCCTGATGCTGAGGGTGGCACAGAGCCTCCCCTCCGGCCGGGGCTGGCGGAGCGGGGCAGCGGCGGCTCGGGGTTAAGCTCCGTGCGGGCAGCAGCGCTGGCGGGCTGCGAGCCTCAGCCGCCCGACCTGCGCTCGGTTCACGTTTAATATCATTGCAATGCCTGCAGGAGAGACGCTGATAGTCAGGAGAAGGCGTAGGGACTGTACTCTTTCAGCAGTCGGGATGGATGTCGTGATCCGTGCTGATTTCCTGAAATGTGAGCAGGCTGGTTGTGGGACAGTCTGGAGCTATTGTACTCCTGAACGTACTTCCTAGGCTTCTTATATGTAACACTGGCTTCTTTTCCAAAAAGTCCCTTTGTAGGGCATTCCAGCACATGATAGGACGTACCCTACAATGCAGTTTGCACTTACTTTGTCGTGTATTTTTAAGAGTGTAATTTTTCTTGTAACTGAACTTTTCTGGTGATACGCTGGATTGCATAAGTGAGGAGGAGCCAAAGCCTGATGAATAAACCAGTGCAATATTTCTGAAACTTTTGTTCTACAAAGCAAAATGAGACTGTCTTGCCCGTGGCTAGCTGTGTAAAGAAGTCCCATAGAGGGGGCACTTTATATAAGCTTGAGAGTGTAACTCATATACTCGCCATAAAGAGAGGCATATATTGTGCATTCTTCAGTTATATGCAATACTGAACAAAACCCTTGTGAAAATACTGATTTCATTTTTGGTATCCACCTAATAAAAATTATAGCTTTTTGCCTGTTTAAAAAAATGCAGAAATTATATGAGTTTTCTGTGGGGTTCTTACAAGTAATTTACTAGATTGTTGGAATTGTGGAAATTATGGGATAAGCTAGTAATGTTCTGGGATGTGTTTTCCATGTGCTGATGGCTGAGGCAACTGAGAGGTACATGGTAAGTCAGAGAGCAAAATATGTTGTAATAAACCAGTGACATCTGTTTACACTTACATCACGTACTCATCTTCCTGTTTGAGAATTAATAGCTTTTATCTACTATACATACCCTTCTCCAATGTTCATTATATTAAAAGAAAACCAAACCCAAACCTATTTTAGGGTGATGTGAGGGTTGGTGCAGTGAAGATAGAAGTAGGGTGCATTGTACACATTGGTCTAGTTTAATTGCATAAGCAAGGGATTTCACCTTTCATTTAGTTCCTGACTGAAGCCTACAAATGCTGAAGAGTGAACAGGTTTTGCCCTTAGTTTGTCTGGATTTGGTATTTGTGCAGAGGTCTAACATCAGTCAACACTGTATTTTACTGCAGGTGGCTTTGTCTGTAGAGCTGCTTCATTTCTCATTCACTTATGCACTACTTGAATATAGGTACTGCCAGATAAACAAATATTAGTGATACCTGAGAAAGCAAGGAAGGCACTTCAGGAAGCGTAGATTAGAAAAAGCTATCCAACTTCCAGAAAGGATGCAAAACAGTGTTGTACCAGTCATTTCTCATGACAATCCTAGAAAAAATAAGAGTTGAATATTGCTTGTCAACTTTAGACACAGTGGCATAAAGAAATATGGTAGTATGTTACAGAATTTATCATAAATGGGGGATTGATATTGATAAATAAGTTGAATATAACAAAGCAGGTAATATGGTTAAAAAACCTCAGTGAAAGAACTGTAATACTTCTTCAAACATACTGCTTAACAGTAATTTTTTTTTGCCTTTACAATTACTGTGCTTTTAAGTAATGCCAGTTTCTTTATTATTTTTTTTTTCTCTTGAAACCATTGCAGATTGATCTGTTCTGCTCAAGAGCACTTGGCTGGTAGTGCTACATTGTGCACATGCCTAAAATGTATGTAAAAACGTGAAAACCAGACACTTCCAAACCTAGTACAGCAAAATTGGTAATTTTGAGACTGACTATTTAAATGTACCTATTTAAAAGTTGTTTATCGATAAGGTCAGTACTGCAAAATCCTAGAAGGACTGAAAGATCCTGGTTTTAATTTCTTTGTAGAGACCTGGTCTAGTTCAGAAATACAACAGGATCAAAAAGTGTCCAGGAGGGGACTGAAATTTTGTGCTGTTTAAACTCTGAATACCTGAAAGCTCTGAACCTTTGGTACTGGGTTTTCTACACAACTCTACAATCCTTCCTCTTTCCCTAGGACTTGGGCTAGAGGGAAGTACTAGCAGAAGCAGGGTGTGCTTCTGGGGTCCTTTCGTGTCCCCTTGCGAGTGTAAAAGTTTTTTTTAAAAAATAAATTAAAACCACACCTTTAGTGGAAATTCAGTACTCTTGAATCAGATTTGAAATTGTGGGAATCACCTTGTTCAAGAAGAATTGTCTGTGCAAATTGCATGGGGGCATGGTGGTTTATTGCCACCATCTCCCATATTTTTCTTCAATCCTATACTTGCCTTTGGTTTTCATCAGTTTTTTGCAATATATCTTTGTCAGAATTATATTTCCTGTCCACCTCTTGTGCCTTCATATGAGATCAGTGTGAACCCTGGCATTGATTTAAAAGTATCTAATTTGCCTTGTTTGATAGTGTGAACAAGGAAAAAAAAAAAGAAATAGTCATTGTTCTTTGCCTTTTTTGAATTCTTTCATTTTGTCTGGAAACCATGCAAGAGAGACAGGAGGGTGGACTGGCTTTGGAGACACAGACAGCTCAGCTGGTGGAATGGGGGCTGTTAACTGTGTCCATTATCTTCTCACTGATACTATCTTCAGGGGATAAGGTGTTACAATGCACAGTCCCCATAGTGGGGCAAGTGTTGGGACTAAGATGACAGGTGAAAGTCCTCTGTAGCTATGAGAAAGTAAGAGAGTTATTGACCATCTGTGCCAAATGCTTCTTTAGTTTTGAAGGGTCTTTCATCTGTGTAAAGAGTCCTTGCAGCTACTAAGGAGAATGCTATTGTATGATTCTATATGAAAGTGGAAAAGCACCCCTATTTTTACAATTTTCACAATTTTAGTGAGGATCTGATAATAGTTAGAATTACAGAATTATTGTGTAGCTTGGAAAAGACCCTCAAGATCATTGAATCCAACTGTTTGCACAGCAGTGCTTCAGCAGATTGATACTCCAGCTCAGTTTGGGGTTGGCTGTGAACTTGCTGTGATCCCCTCGTACAGATCATTGGCAAAGATATTGAACAGGCCTGGGGCCAGTACTGAGGAACACCACTGGTGACCAGATGCCAACTGGATTTAACTCCATTCACCACCAGTCTTTGGGCCTGGCCATCCAGACAGTTTTTTACCCAGTGGACAAGGCAGCCATCCAAGCCATGAGGAGCCAGTTTCTCTGGGAGAATGCCATGGGAAACAGTGACCAAAGCTTTACTGAGTTCCAGGTAGACAACATCCCAGCCTTTTCCTCATCCCATAAGTGGGTCACCTTGTCAGAAAAGAAGATCAGATTGGTCAAGCAAGACCTGCTTTTCATAAAGCCATGCTGGCTGGGCCTGATCCCCTGGTTATGCTATATTGATTCTCTTTTTTCCCCAAAAGTTCCAGATCCCCACATTGTTCTCTTATGTCTGTACCTCTGCTTTCTTAGTGAGAAAGTCTGCATGGGGGTGTATGTAGGTATATATGTTTGGGGGTTTAAACATAGCAAAAATTTCAAGAATAGAAATTAATATAGCTTTAAACAAGCAGCAAATGAGAATCTAGTATCTATTAGACAAAGTCATAATTCTGTGGGGACCAACTCATTGACTTAGAATATTTGGGGTTGACTTTCCTGACCATAAAAGTGTGGGAAGGATACTCTACACAGAAATTTCTACAAGAAGACTCCTCGAGAGGATTCCTTCTGTTCAGCCTGAGCAAAACTTTGCTTAAAATTATGGAATACATAAAGTTGAGGGTCATGTTAAACTATCCACATTAACTTGTAGTGTTTTTGGAAAATACTGTGTGATTGAAGAGTAATTGCATGCTGTGTTTGTTAGTGCAGGCTTTTTTTCCCATGATGTTTACAAATATGGATTATTGCCATAGAAACCAAATGGTCATTTCATGAGTCATGTTTTGAAATGCTCAGTCTTCATTTCTTGGTGAGATCTTTTCATCTGTGCAATTTGTTTCAGTGTGATAACATTTTATCAGCTTGATTTGTTCATGCAAAACATGCAGGATTGGTCCTGTTTAACAATAGTTAAATGTAAGGTAGTTAAAAATAAGTATTTTTTTAACTTGCTAATGCTTTAGAAGTTTTCAGAAAAAAAAAAAAAAAGAAATATCTACCAAATCCCTTAATTGATGATAAATGCTCCTAGGAAACCCTGCTTAGGAACAACTCTTGGTGTTGAAATTGAGTTTACTATCTGGGTAAATTGTAAGTTGCAATTTTTCTATGGTTAGAATTAAGAGTGGTCAACTTGCCACATAACTTTTTTTTGGTGTTTTTGAAAAAAGAAACACAGATTCTTGTGTGTATATGCAGGGGAGCAGAAACTGCAAAGGCAGATCTTCATGCAACAATATAATCCTTTAAAAAAACTGAACAGATGTTCATGGCCTGTATACAACTATTTTTCCATATACAGAGGAAGGCAACAAGCTCTGTGCCAAGAAATAACAAAGTAATAAAAAATAGTCGAAATTCCAGCTGGAGGCATGTGATCTATCCTTACATGTGCACTGTCTCACTTATGTTTGTCATTGTGACCCTGCACATTTTTGCATGTAAAGTCCCAATGATATAATTTGCTCAGAAATTTTTCTTAGACTAAATCAAAGCGTTAATCCAGTGGGTTCTCCATTGGGTCAAGGAAGAGAGACTGGACTTGCACTTCAGTTTGTTGTGTAGACAAACCCCCCATTCTTCTAAGCAACAAGGCAAACCCAAGTATCCTTTAAGGTAAAATGAATAAATTAATCAGATTAACTTGGAATTTCAGTTTTTGACAAAGGCTTCTTGGAGTCTGAACTTTGAGAGCACGAGGAAGGATTGTTGCACTGCCTGAAGTCTCAAGCTGCAACAGACCCACCTTGTTTGACCATCTTTGAATGTCCTGGTGAGACTGTCATGTGCAGAGGGGTCAGTATGATTTGAACTGGAATGTAGGATGCCTTAATTCAAAGTTTAATGAAGGAAATGTATTTCTTTCTGTGGTACAAAATGAGAAATCAGGTACTTTCAAGATGGAGAAAAATGACTCATAAGTTGTGTAACACTTAGAGGAACAGTGGTACCCCAGAGGGTGGCATCATGTGTTGTTCATGCCTTTTATGTAATCAGTGCATTGAGTGTGTACAAATAATACTGTTTCTCTAGATACCTTTTTTTTTTTTTGTCATAGATTGTTCTGTGATTCTTTGCTTTTCCTAACTTATTTGAGAAATTTGAAGAGTTAGCACTGTTCCTAAACTACAAGAAAGGATAAATCAGTGGTACTGACTATAGGAAGTAAGACAGTTATTTTTATATAAATGGGTACTTTATAATTTGTTTTATAATTATGGAAACAGTAATGTGCTGGAAGCTTTGGATGATGATAAAGCCTCGATGCTGTGGTAATTAAAATATCCAAACCGTTGCTTACAATTATCTCTTCTTAGTAAGCAACGTACATTTTTCATAGCCTGCTGTGCTGTCTTTTATTCTTGCAGTGAGAAACAATTCCATTATTCCACTATCCCATCCGCATTTGCTGCAGAAAGGTCATGTGTTATATAAGCACGAAGACTAAGAATGATTGTCAGAGGGCCAGTGGTGGGATGCTCTCTGTTCAGGGAGCTCCTATTCATGCAGACCCTCGGGATTCTGTTAGGATCTGCTGCTGAACATAGGTCTTGTCTTTGGAGAGCTGTGCTAAGGTTGTTCCTTAGCCACGCTGCTGCCAGCTGAAACTTGATTGGAGCTTTGGAGAATATGCATTTTTCTGCAGCTTTGTGTGAGTAGTATAGCTGGGAGAGTGATATAATGAAGCTGTTTTATACTGAAAAGCTTTCATGGTGGTTTGTGTCTCCACCATTTTTCATTTATAGCCTTTGGACTATGCAGCAGTAGCATGGGAGGACTAAAGAATTAATTTGAATCTTTGTGCCCTTGTTCTTTGGATAATGTGGCTGAATAGAAACACAAACAGCGACTCTGATACTGCTGGCAGGGATTCAGAGCTTTGGACATGAACTCATTTAGAGTAAGAACAGAAGAGTAAACTGTCTCCCTGAGGTCTGCTTCCTGCTGAGCAGTAGCTGTCTGGCAGAGAAGGTCCATACACTATCTTCTCCAAGCATTCTTTGGTCATTAAGTGCTTGCCAGCATCCTTCAGCAAGCTGGCCACCTGAAGTGCCAGATTTTGGGCATAATGGCAGTGTAGTGTAGGAAGAGATTGAGGGAGATAAAAGAAGAGACATCACAGAATCACACAACTGTTTGGGTCAGAAGGGACCTTAAAGCCCATCCTGTTTCACCCCCTGCCATGGGCAAGGACACCTTCCACTACACCAGGTTGATCCAAGCCCTGTCCAGCCTGGCCTTGGACACTTCCATGGATGGAGCAGCCACAGCTTCTCTGAGCAACCTCTGTCAGTGCTTCATCCAATGCACAGGAGACAATTTCTTTCTCATGTCTAATCTAAACCTGCCTTCTGCCAATTTGTGAGTTTGTCCTGGCCCAGCTGCTCCAAGATTATTGCTTCACATTAGAATGATAGTGAAAATACAGCTAAAAGCCAGAAGGAAACTGTTCCTCATTTGAGGAGAACTGTCTTGGGCCAGCTGTATTATCAAAGGTAGCTTCAGAGGTTATGCTGAGGGAGCATTTTATTTAAAGCAGTTCTCTCTCTTTCAGGAAATCATAGACAAGCTTGATTGATATTAGATCACTTTCTAGTCTGAAATCTCATGTCTCCTGTCAGGGTAAACATCCCAGTAGTCAAGAAAAAATATTTAAGGAAAAAATTAAAGAAGAAGCATCAAACAGAAGCTGTTTTACACTCAGCTTTTCACAAATACTTTCTTTACAGGGTTCTATCAAATCTTCTGATCTGATAAAAATGTGCTGAATCACCATAATGATTGCTATCCTATGACAGTTATTTATGACTTATTTTCTGTCTACTTTAAAGTAGGAGGTTTTTTTTTCCCTCAGCTGGAATGTCTAATTTTCCAAATACTGAGGATGATTTAGTCATCTTTAAGCTATCTGTGCTATTTCAGTAAAATCAAGCTACTCTGAATTTAGTTGATCCAAATTATGAATTATAATTATAGTTAACAAGTGATATAATCAATAAACGAATGAACTTTTTTTAACCAAGTATGATCTATTTTTGGCTTTCTTGCTTACATCAGTGAAGAACCTCTTGGTAGGAAAGATACCACTGAGTAGCTGGGTTACCTCACTTCTCAAAGGCTCCTGGAGGTTTCCTGGAATTCTTCGGAATAATTCTCTGTGTGCCCAAAGTTCTGAGAATAGAAGAGGAAGGGAAGCAAGAGGCAGGAACTTCCAGAGAGGGGTTGGGAATGTGGTGGGGCTTGGACCTCTTGAGGAGCCTTCAGCTGCGTGCAACCGAGGGGTCATTGTCCTGTTGTGACTTTGGGCTGTGGAAAAGGGGTGGAAATAGCCTGCATTTTCCATTCCTTCAGAGGCACAGGCAAAAAGTGCTATCCCTTTTCCTCTATATTAATTTTCCATTGGAGTGACTTTTTTTATCCTTAAAATTCTCAAACCAGCACACATAATGCATGCATTGAAAACCTATTGGTTTCTAATAGTGAAAAGATTTCATGTGTGAGGAAAAGAACACAATTCTAAGAGTAAATATCTGTACTTTAGAACTCTCTCAAGTCAGGAATGTTCTGGTCTGTAAAGCTCCCCAATATATGTGCTTACATCTTTAAAGAAAGTAACATGTGTTTGTAACTTACTGCATGATAAAGATTAAAGATTTTTAATATATAGTGTGTTAGATCTATGTAGTGCATTTTCCATATATATGTGAGTGTGATGTCTTCCCACTGTATGGGAACTGCAGTGCAGGGCAGATGCACCTCACTGGTGAAAGCAATGGAGGATGATTTCCAGATGTTTAATGCTTGCTTTGGCAAGAGGCAGAAAGTACTGGAACATGCATTGGCGGCAACAGAGGAAGGGAAGGAGCTGATGTCAGGGCCATTGAGCCTGGTGACAAGGAAAGCAGAACATGGAAAATGGAGCCATGTGGGGAAGGAAGAGCCAACATGACAGTATGGCTGCTGTCACTGCACTGAATCTCAGAATTATAACAGTGATTGGCAGAGTGCTGGGAGCCTACTTCAAAAATTAAGACTGAGGTTAGACAAGTTGTCCTTTACTAATTTTTTTATTTATTTTTTATTTTTTTATTTTTTTTTCTCTGTAATGATAGAAAGTTCAATTTAAACCTGGACACTGAGCTTGAATAACTTTGGCATGCTTTGATTTTATATTTTCACTGTAAAGTGCAGGGCCTTCCTATGAATTCGTGCGGTGCAGAGCACAAAACATCCTTGATATCAAATGAAGCCTTAGGGTACTACTGTAATATACATACTGAGTCATTGTGCTAATAATACATTTCTGGAATGGCATGGAATTTCATGTTGAATAGCTGGCTGGATTCAGAAGTGGAATCTGGCTCCTCAGCAAAGAAATCCCTGGCTAGTGAATCGCCTGCTTGCTGTAAGGTTTCAGTAGGCACCTCTCTGGGGCTGGCCATCCTTTTTAGTGTTCATGCCAACACTCTGCAGCTTTGCCACATTTTAGCAAAACACTCACACTTCTTGGTTTGGTTTGTTGCTGTTTTTTGGAGAGCTAGGTGAGTTGATGGGGAGAGAAGAGCTAAATCTTGATCTCTTTAGGCTGTGCATGTTTGCCCTTATGAAGAGTGCCAGGGCCAACTGGTGTGAAAGGCACTGCTTTAATGTTTGTTAGCAATATCATTCTAGTGGTTTTTAAAATGAGGGTATGGAGCACTTAGTTCTTGGAGCTAGCTTTTTTTTTTTTTTTTTTCTCCAGCTGTCTCTGTTTCTTTGAGCCTTTCCTGGTTTCCTAGGAAACCTCTGCAGTATGGAATTTATCTATTTTACAGGCAGTTTATTTTGTTTGTGTTTGAATGTAATGAACATGGAAAGTAAATATTTGGTAATTTAAATCTCCCATTCAGGAGAGTACTTTAGAACCTAACTTGAGGCACATGAATAGTCTTATTTATTGTAATGAGGCAACTTATACCTTTATTTTATTTTTTCCGTAACAAATGAAAAAATTAATTACTTTGGTTTTTCTTTTAAAAGAGGGCAACAGACATCAGGATCTTTTAATGTGAAGTAAGATTTGTTTAGGTGAAATGATGCAGTGGGTTATCTTAAATAGAATAGTTATCTTAAATAACTTCTATCAGTTTTACTGACATTTTTGCATAAATTCATGTGACTTGACTTCCTGTCATCAGTAAAATTTAGTATAGAAACACAGCCCAGGTTCTGATTTCACAGGAAACAAGGGAATCTTGGTCGTTTTGCTTTATGCTCAAATCTGACATAGTAAAAGTTCTTGCATCATCTCAGATATATATGCACAGAAGAACATGAAACTTAAGGCTTTTGGGGTTCTCAAGATTATCTGTCTGCCTAATAAAGCTTAATATAATAGATGAATTCCTGGTAAATTTTACATGAAGCTTTCTACAAGAGATTAAGTAAAGGCTTAAGTTTGGGACAGACTTCAGCATGCCTTAGTCTGGAGAGTGACTTGGCATTTGGTGTTTCTAGCATCCTGGTCTGTAGCTCTGTCTGGAAGAATGCTTTGGGACCCCTAGGCTGGAGTGATGATAGCAGAAGGGAATGTGACTGTCTGGAAAGGGGATGCTCCTATGGTCCTGTTTTCTAACAGGATACAGCTGTGGCTTCATCTGAGTCCCATAAATGTCAGTGAGTGTTGACTCAATGCCATGAGAAGAAGCTTTCTGGTGTGACAGTACTCTCCCTTTCTTTTACTGGGACTGGAATCACACCTGAGCCATTCCTGACATGCATGCAATTTCAAAATGCCACGGAAGAGAGCCTGACCCTGCTGCTGATCTTCATGACTGCATCCACATCCCTGTGCTCAAAGCCCAAGTTACATCATTGGTACTACCTGCCAAGCAGAGTTCTCTTGAGAAAAGGAGTAAGACATTCTGCCTGTGCTGCCTTTTTTTCCTTTTAAGTCTACTTACACCTTTGGTGAAATGTTTTAAACTTCTGAAAAGGAGTCTGCAAACATAGCTGAAATACAGCACTGCTTTAGAGCTAAAGCTGGGCTGAAATATCAGTTGGAGTGAAAGCAGGCACTCTTAAATAGTGTTGTTACCCAGACTTAATAGTCACCAATACTGAGATTAGCTGGGATGGTCTTAGGATGCAGGAGTACAGCTCCTGGCAATGTATAGCTTCATCAAATAATGCTTTTGGGGCTTTGCTCTTGGACACAGCTGGGGGACACTGTGCAACACTTACTGCAAGGTATTATTGGAGAGTTACAGGCTGTGCTGAGCCCATGTTTAAAGGCCTTTATCCAGTCCTTTTGTTTCCACCCTCACACAAGGAAAAAAAGGTATGGCTTTAATGGATGCCTGTTATCTCCCAGTGTAATCATATAAATCTGAATCTGGTTAGGATTAATGGAGTGGTTCATCTTCTGACTTTCAGTTGTTTACTTTGAAAGCATAGATTTGGGGCTGCTTTAGCAAATGGATATGCTTCTACTAAAGTTAGTTTTAGTTTTTCAGAACTGCCACCTTGTACTGCTGGTCACCAAAACCAAAAAATCAGAATTATTTTTTTACTCCAAAGTGGATTTTATTTCTTCATGAGATGGCTAAACAAGTCTTATTCTTGTGTGCATGTACTTTCTCTCTCTCTCTCTCTTTTCCTTTTTTCCCCCCCACCTCCTTAAATCTCCTCCCTTCCGGAGGCTGAAAGACTGAAATTCCTCCTTGAAGTTTGCAAGACTTAGAAAATTCTAAGTAACTTGTTTATACAATGGAATGCAGCTCACAATGAGATGTAAATACCAGCACTCTGATCCTCTGGCTTTTGCTTTTGTCTTGAATTATAACTACTTACTGAAATGGCAGAGTGAGCTTTAGGATATTTTGTCAGAAGCAGGCAAGACAAATAGCTAATTATTATGACCTCTTTTGATATCTAACAAACTGTGAAGTTTGAGGCTAGATCTTGCTTAGGCCTGGTTCTTTTAGCCTGTGTCTCAGGAGGCAAGATTTTTTCACAGGGATGGAGGTGGTATAAATTTGTTAGATTTTTGAGGGGGATGGGCATGGGTTTGTCTTTTTTCTCCTTCCTCCTGGAGTTATTTAGCATAAGGAAGATGAAGATTTCACAAGGGATTTCAGAGCTAATGCACAAGAAGCTTCTCTTGCCCTTTGTGTGTCCTGTTAAAACAATGCTTCTTGTACTGCTTGCCTTGCTCTGAGAGGACATCAACAAATGGTATAGGACAAGCCTGGTTAAGGCAAGTTTAATAAAAGAAATTGCAGGTGGATCTGGCTAGCAGTAGCCTCTGTAACACTGAAAAGTTTATCTTTAGTTTGATTAGGAATAGAATGAAAATGTTTCAGGAATACAGATATGAAAAAGAAAAAACATCTGCTGTGTAACTTGTTAGTCATTACAGAGGCAGTTACAGCAATTATATTTTTGTGCAATGCAGCACAATATCTTCTGGCATCTAAAATGTTTCTTTCAAGTCTTAATGAACTAAACATAGCCCCTGTCCCTGAGGGTGGTGTAGGTGGTATGTCATTCTCTGCTATACATTTTTTAGCCCAGTAGGACATTTTAGGGTGCGAGAAATTGCAGATCTAACTACTATCCCTAGTGATAGATGTACTACTGAAGAACACAAAGTATTTCCTTAAAATGCCTTCTTTTTCCTGTTCCAGCTTACACTACTTTTCTTCTTGTTGGTTGTTTTGTTCTTTAGTTGTTTTTTTTTTTTAAATTCCCATCCTGTGGGAAACTTGTAGGAGCCTGCAACCAGACAGCTCTAGTTTTGGAAATGAGATTGTCTTCATGCAAAGTGCCTGAAGGGTAATGTTCTCCTTTTAGTCCAACTAAATGCATAATGAGTTTTCCAGTACCTGTGTTAGCACACTCACAGCCCTATGAGGAAGAGTTTGATATGCTTGCAAAATTCAGGTTTTTGTAGCCTGTGAAATTTCTGGCATGTCATGTGTGACTAAAGCTCATGGCATGTGTTGCACCAGAGCTTTAGACCATGTTCACTCAGAGAAACTTTCTGCAGAAAGAAATGTGAGTAGTATGGGCCCTAGTGTGGCCTGTTTGGCTAGGGCATGAATATTCCTTTCCTAATAAAAAGGAAAAATTTGGTGGTGCCTTGAACAGGCTGGTCTATATGTTATGCAGTCTGCAAAGGAGTATAAAAACAGGGAGCAGAAAGAACTTAAACATATTGCAGCTCTTTTTGATCCAAAGTGACTTTGCATTTCTGATTAAGGAATAGTCTCTGAATTATTGGGCATTTGAATTCTCTATTTTCCTAACAAGTGAATAGTTCAGCAATTATGTGAAATTAATCAGTTGTTGTGTATGAAAGTTTTCCACTCAGTTTAAGGTGTTACCTATGTTCATAAGAAGTTAATATTAGGGAAGAGGGTACCAGAACATCAGGTGCTTGAGGCCTCATTGAAAGGGACTACATTTATAAAGCCAATTCTAAAACCCCTGTGAAGCATAGCCTGGCTCCTGTGTAGTGCACTTCTGAGGCAGTATTATAAGCTCTCCTGGTCTCTCAGGCTTGACACTAAAATGGCAGGAATATTCAGTGGTCCAGCTCAGTTGCAGGAGGATAGTTTGCAAAAGACCATTTCACATTTTTGTGTGCTGTCCTATTTGAAAGAGGCTGCTGCTGTAACCAGGTGAGTGATTGACATCAGTGCTATTCTGTGCTTTCAGTGTTTATTACCAGGTGTGCATCTGGGATATAATTTACTGCCCTTGAGAGATTCTCAAGGGTAATTATGTTCTGAATAAAGCAGTCACAGGTTTTGAACCTTACCAGTTGGGTCTTCTGTCTCTGTGCCTTTATCACCAGGCTCCTCAGAGTGTATTCTTTTCAGAGACAGCTTGCCAGTGATGAATGAGCCCCTTTTCCATTGACTTCAGACTGTTCTTGATTACATCAATCCAGCCAGCCACAGCGATGAGGTGTGCACAGAAAATTTACTTAATAGAGGGACCTCATAGAGCTTACAATGCTTGAAATTACACAGCAGTTATGGGAAATGCATGGTTAGTTATGCCCTATGCTGTGCCTTCCCTCAGCTCCGTGCCATGGAAGAAACACATCATCTGTATCATTCACTCCAAATCTGTTTTTATTGTAGATCAATTACTTTGAGGATAAAAAGGGAGCACTAGTTGCTTTAATATGTATTGATTCCCATTAGTGAAACAAACAGAAAACCAGTGCTTGATTGCTGGTCCTAATTATGGTTCTGTGTTGATTCCTCCATGGGAAAAACAGAGTAAACACGTACACTTCTATTGTTTGTCTTTATAGTTCAGCGTGAAGGTAAGAAAAGTGACTAATTTCAAGTTAGTATTTTGAACAGTGAAATTTTATTTTCACAGCCAAGGTAATTGTGAAGTGGAAATTTGATTCTGATATGCTTGGCACTGAACTACCAACCTCAGCTATTTTACAGGTAGTGCAAATACTGTTCACTGGAATAGTTTGAGGGGGAGCTACCTGTGCAGACTTTGTGTATAACTGAGATGATAAACACTTCATTTGAATGTGATATTTAGAGGTTTATTTGTACAAGAAAAATTCTGGCTGTGAAAATGAGGAGTGATTTTTTTTTTTTTTTTTAATTTTTACCTTGCAGCTCCCAGGAGCTTCATATGTTTTATTTGTTTTCCCTCTGGTCTTCAGTATGTAGTGTAAATTCAGGGCTTGGTAACCAGTGGTCTTTGGAAAATTGCTTGGAAATATCTGCCTTTCACCAGAAGAGGTTGGGCCTGATGTTGGTGCTGAGACCCAGGAGCAGTCACTGATCCTGAGGTGACATCCAGGCTGCCACCATGTGTGACGAGCCTGATCCCTTCTTTTAGGCTGGTACCTTTAAATGCCAAGCCAATCTTTGTAACTCCTGAATCTGACACAGAACCAGTGAAACAGGGGCAAGCCACCATTTATTTAACTTCAGCTTTCAGAAAGGAGGCCTATCCCAGGCTCTAGGCAACCTGCCATCAATTATCCATACAATTCATAACAAAAAAGGCAAAAAAGCAGTAAACCATGCCCACATTTGCCAGCTGCCTTAGCTTAGGGGTAATGAAATCATCCAGCCCCTTGCATTCCCTTAGCCCTGTAACTCTGCCCCTATCAAACATTTGTTCCAGAGACAAGCTATGTCTCTATTGGAGTTAAAAATGTACATGTTAATATATTCCAACAGATCATGAAATTTCCTCGTTTAGAAAGCTGGCTGTGCCAAGCTCCTTTTCTATAGACTATAATTTCCTTTCTGAAGAGAGAAGGAGCATCTGGACCTACTCAGTCCCCGGCACAGAGCTTGTCCACGTCAGCAAACTGAAGCTTCAATGTGGCTGCCCAGGGTCAGCTGTGGACTGCCTGGAATCTCCTTATTAAACAAGCCCAGAGTTTTGGATCTAGACCAAACCCCTAGAACTGAACATGCTGGGACATTTGAAAAGTCCTGTTTCTATACCAGAACTCGGTTGCAAAAGGTCATTGATGCATGCTGCAGACATTTCCCTGTGTGCTCCCAGTCTCAGATTTCAAGTGCAAAATCTTATCCAAGCATAACTATGATTAAAAACCCAATTAATGGAGGGATCTGCACTCATTCATTTCTCCAGTGGACAAAGGAATAGACTGTGTTTAACTTTCATGATCTTAAACTGTCAGTTTAAGATTGTCTTGATTTCTTTAGAAAAGTTTGTTTAGAGCTTATATTCTTAGCCATTGTTGCTTGATAGAAATTTTCCAGCAGTTAAACTTCTGTCAAAGGGCATACTTGAATTGTGGTAACATAAAGTTATAATTTGGCATGAATGGTAGATTATTGATTTTGGGGAGGGGCTGCTGTGAAATCTAATTTCAGTCCTGGTTCTGTCTCCGTGGTTCTTCCTAGATGACTGTTCTTCTGACTTTGCTGAGAGAAAATACAGTAACATTATTCTTGGCACTAAACCCAAGGATTGTTGGCTACTGCCATGCTTGGGTAGATGGAGACATACAAATGGGATCCTCAGTACACATTTGTCAGGGAGATTGGAACAAGATGCTTCCACTGGACTGCAGTTTTCTCCTGACCTGATTGCCTCAAAAAACCCCTACCCCACACTAAAAACCCAATCTCCTTACCCCCAAAGAAAACTCAGCACCAGGCTGGATTTTCTGGTTTTCAAGGTGCTGTGTTGGCAGCCAAGTCGCACCCAGGATGTTTCTGGAAGCTTTGGTTGAGCAGTGCTGAAGCAAGGTCACATCTGCAGTGGATTCTCTGGGGTTGGTTTTCAACACCAAATAATTTTGCAGTGTATTTTTCCTTTGATTGCAATTTCATACTGAGGTTACTAGTGCATGAAAAAATGTACTGTCAAGTCAGATCATTTGACTTACTCTCCTGACATTTCTGTTTGGAAGAGGCAGATCTTGGAATAGGCCTTCATCTGGTGTAAATTACAGTGCTACCATTACTTTAGTGGAATAATTTACACAAGCTAAAGGTCTGCAAGGTTATCCAGAGACCAGGTGTGCCATATGTTCTGTGTTTTACCCCATTGTCTGTAAAATTGTTATGTAGTAATGACTGATGATTTCCTATTGTTGTGTTTGTTGTGGTGTGTATGGCTAGTGCTAATCATAGTTACCAGTCATGCAATGAAATTCTTATCTTTACTAAGCTTATCTTGCATGTAAAGGACATGCATAAATTTGGAAATATTTCCTAACCTCCAGGCTGTAATTTGGGGTTAGGAGAAACTCCTGTATCACACACACACTTCTAAACTGGAAAAACAACTGAAAATGTAACAAGCTGTTGGCTAATTTTTGGGTTCTCATTCAACACAGCGCTGAAAAGCCTGAATTAAGGCTTGGATTAGGGCCTCATTCAGTTGTTGAGATGTTGTTACTGAGATTTGCAGTTCTTTGTCCTAATTGGAGAACATGGAAAATAACTTTTCTTCCCTCCTGGGTGAGAAGCTGGGCCATGGTACGGCCTTGTATTGAGTGATCAGTGGATGCCATTTCAGGTATCGTGTGATGTTGCACAGGATGACAGCTGAATTTAGAGCCCCGTGAAGTTTGTATCAGCAGTGAGGACTATGGGGAATGAACAGAAAGGTTTCAGTGTGTTAATTCCCATTTAGAAGTAGATAACTTAGTATTTTCACTGATACCACTGTAAATTTCTTGAGAGAGGAGCAGATCTTTTTGCTTGGTCCCCCAGAAGTTGTGTAAGTCCTCGTTAGGACTGCAAGATTGCCTTAGATTTGCCTTAGATTCTGTGATATTAGTAAAACTACTAATAATAGTACCTAAACTGTAGGAGGCTTGTTTGTCTCCTCCTGACTGAAATGTTTTGTTATTTAAATAAAGCATTGGGATATCATCAAGCTTGTGGTCCACTGCAATGAATAAAATCAGGCAAATTATGTCCATATGTTCTTTTCTGTATGTTAAGTCAGGAAGAAAAGCAACTGATAAGATTAATATCCAGATAAGTGAACATTTGAAGTTCTTGAAATCGTGTAATCTGATTGCTACAGATCTATTCTTAATAACTAAGGCAAATGCTGAAGTGTGTGTAAACAAATCTGTGTATGCATATGTGGGGCAAAAATAAGATAAACATTTACTGTGTTGATGAATGAATATTAGAGTGTATCACTTAAAAAGAAAAGCAAGATGTTGTGAATGTTGGCATAGTGAGGTTGTTTCCCTTTCCCCCCCAGTTTTTGTGGAAATGTTTAGGAATAACTTAAGCTTTAAAATTTCTTTCCCTTCTGGTCAAATTGCATTTCCAAAAAAGAAGCAGAAAATAGTGTAAAACAAATTTAAGTTAAACTTGAAAACTTAACCTTTTTTTGTCAGCAGATTGAATTACTAGACAAAAATGTGCTTAGAAGTCAGGCTTTTTACCATAGGAGAATTTCTTAACTGATGTCCCTGTGGAAGGAGTCCTCAATAGAATGAGATAAGCACCCCCCATCTCTTCCACAGAATCTGTAACTGCTGTCCCTTGAGCCAGAAAGATTTCTATTCTTGCTAGAGCACTACCATGGATGTTTCCAGTATTGCTGACTTGATTCAAAAATTATGTAAACAAGAAAAGTGGACGTGGAGCCAAAGAATTCACAAGCTGTGAAACTCAAGTGGGGGAAGAACTGATTTCCATGTTGAGAGGAGACATTTGTTGTTTCACTGGTTCCTTTCTTTGCAGCATCACAAGGAAGGACTGTGTTGTTGAGGAGAACTGGGAGGGAAAAAAAAGGGGGAAAAGGAAAGTATTCCTTTCTTTCAGCCTTGTGCTAAATCAGCACAAATTTAAATTAAAACTTAGTAATTTTCTCATTTTTTAAGGTCTTCAATTTTTGTGCTACTTAGTGTTCTCTGGATTTGTCCCAGAACTTAGGAAGCAATATGGTTGAATGTAAGTTATTGTTTAATATTGTGTATTGGTTAATAATATGCCTTGTGTTCCAGAACAAAAATAATCACGAAAACATTCATAAAAAGAAGTAATGGCATGACCTCCTTTTGTATTTAATGAAAAATTATAATGGGATGACATATGTTTCTTTGTTTCTCTAAATATTTCTCTTCCCTCTTTTTTTCCCCCTCAGTTGATAAGCAAAGTTTGGGAAAATGGAAATATGATACTGACATCAGCTTTTGAAAATTCCATTCTGACAACCATTTTCTATACTTCCATTAGCTCCTGACAGAGGTGCAGTCAAAATATTTTGTAGCCAGTGCAGAAAGGCAGGAAACACTGTTAATCTTTGTGGGCTGGGGTGTTTATTTTTATAGCTATGGATTAAAGCTCTCTCCTATAGCTGGCAGGAGGAGACCCTTGTTTGATAATGCTTAGCAACTTGGCATCTCATTGGTTTCCATAATTGCCTTTTCTTGTATTACACTGCAGCTGTTTCTTTTCCAGTGATCCAGGTATTGCACTCTGAGTTACCTGAGATGAAACCCTTGTACTGAGTTAACAAATACCACTCCTGTGGGTGTAATGGTGGTGAGGCCCTTTAAAAAAATTGCTTTCTCTATCTTTATAAATGCATTAAAAGTGTAGCTCTTTATTTGGAAACATTTCTAGCTGTAAGAATGTTTGTCACTTCAATGGAAAAAAAACACTGCAGGTTCTAGCTTGTATTTCTGGAGAATCAACATAAATGCTTAATTTAACAACAACAACAAAAGTTGTGTTATCCCTTTGTAAGGGCTCTTTGGTTATGATGAAAATGGTGTAAGTAACTGTGTGTAGCAGTTGATCTACTTTTCATGTGACAAAGGTTTAATGTGGAGAAATCATATTTTTTGTAGTTATGGAGTGGACAATGATAAAGTTTATAGAGTAGAAAAAATAAACAAAAGTTACTATGTAGTGTTTCAGAGTAAAATAGTTCAAAAAGTACATCTAGAAAGTTTAAAAACCCACCTGGGGAGTGTGTGTGTATGAAAATGGGGGTTTCTACCTAGAGTCAACTTCAGCACCTTTGAGGCAGCCAGAAGCCATTTTTTCAACTGAAACAACCAAGCCAGAGGATGGAATATCCTTGCAAAAGAATTCCTATGAGGAAAGATACCAAAAATGTGGGAACTGGACATCTTTATTTGAGTTTGATCATTGCTTATGAGATGAAATCAGACTGAAGTTGTACCTTTGCTCAGGATCAAGCTGTAATTTGTTCAGGGTGACAAAATAGGACATGCTGTACATTAGAGACCTGACTGTGAAGAGCAGGCATGAATCACTTTCTAGTAAAACTGAAAAGAACTCTCAGATACTTGTGGAGCACCCCCAAAAAAACCAGATTTTTCTTTGTTTTCCAGTGGATGAAAGGTAGGTGGTTGAATGTGTCCTCTCAATAGCAGTGTTATTAATGTTGCATGTGATGTAGCTGTATTTCTAAGTAAGACACACCTCATTTAAGAAAAAAATCTTTAAAATACTTGGGAAAAAAATGGCAGAACAAACTAATCAGCAAATTTAACTTCTTGTCTTTCAAAATCAGGTGAAATTAAGTGCAGTCCTCTTGAATACTTTTAAGATGTGACCAGAGAGGCAGATAAAATCCAGTATCGCTCCTGTAAAATTCCAGGAACAAATTTCTCTCCAGGAAACAGAACTACATGACTTCTCACAATGTGTGATTAGTCAAGCAATGGTGAAATGATTACAGAATCATAGAATATCTTGTGTTAGACAGGACCTGCCAGGACTGTGGAGTCCAACTCCCATGATAACATTAACACCAAAATCATCATCATCATTATTATTATTATTATGGAGAAGCAAATAAACTGAGCAAAGCAATAGTTTTCAGTCTGATATTGAAAATGCTTTCAAATTTTATAAAAGCTATTAATTTACACAACTGAGGTGTTAAATAGAACCTAGCTAAAAAGAAAGTTGAATTTATCTTTCTAACTTAGTGCAGACTAAGGTCAAATTTCTGCAGAGTGACCTCTAGCTGGCCTGCCAAAAAGAAAAAAAAGGAGGAATGTACTTGATGAGTAGCTGTCCTCACAGTATCTCAGGGTGAATGGGCCTACTATTTTGGAGAGGTAAAGATTTCAGTGTTCTAAATTGGGAGACATGTAGGCCTGAATTTTTGAAAGAAGCAATTTATTTGCCCTTTTTACTTCAGGTCGAGTGGTGGTTGCACATCATTTCATTAGAAAACAACAATAAAAGAAGCCTTTCCAGCTGAACAACCACAAACAAGGGACAAATACTTTCAAATACTACACATTCCTCAACTGTAATATAGGAACAAAGTAATATTATATAACCTAGGGTTTGGGTTTTTTTTGGAAACTTCAAAGTATTTAGTATCCTTTGATGGAATTAATTACATTTTAAAATATTTTATGTAAATTAAATGTCGTCTTCAAATTGCTGTTTCATAATACAATGGAAAAAGATGCCTTTATATTATGAAATAATTTTCTTGAATATTAATCATAACTAAAAAGGTAGTGTGCTCAAATCGCATCTGTACGTTGGAAATACTTTAGGATGTGTACATAATAAATGCATAGTACAGAATTTATTCAATACAAATTAAGGATCGTGATCTTAGGAGGAGATTGGAAACTTCACAAAGTCTGTCTTTTCTGAATGCATTCAATGAACAGAAGAAGAAATCAGCAGGAAAAATAAATTTCAGAAGAGTTATCTGAGACCAATTAGTATATTTTAGGCAGGGGTGTGTGCAAATTGTGTCCCTGATTCCCTTATTTTTCATGCTGCATCAGATGTTTCATTGGCTTCAGAATTAGCCAACATACTCTGCCTTTTCTCTGGGAGGCACTAGGTACCTTCAATATTAGCAAAATATTTCCAACTTCATTAAAATTTACAGCAAATGGTTCATGTTAGTTATGCAAAATAAGTATCTGTTAAATGATTTTCATGTTCATAATACAAGAAAAAAAACAAATTATGGTTTAAGGCTCTAAATAATTTTGCAACTGGAAGACTGCCTAATGATTGTGTTTGAATTCAAACATCAGGTTTTGGCAAAGCCAGACATGTGCAAGCTGGAACTGGAGTTGGGTCAAACCGAAACACAGGTTATTCTACAAATATTAAAAACCTCCCAGCCCTGTGTGTAGGTTATTCAAAAGCAGCAGGAAGCTTGCAAATCAGTGCCAGCTGTAATCCTGAACACACCAGCATGACCCAACCTGCTGGTGAAGCCACGTGCCAGCCTGCTGGATGCACATACACTTTTACACACCTCAGAAAAGGAATATTTTTCATCTGCTAGGGCTACTTAGAGGTTGTCCACACTTTGGTACCCAAAATATCACTAGAGGACCTATATTTAAGCAACTGAATCAAGCCCAATATATTGATGGATGTGTGTCTGTGGAAGTTAGTTTTCTGCATTGTTTAAATAGGTTTTTGTGCCTGCTTTGCACTTGAAGTAATATTCAGACATTATTTTTGTCAAGTGCAAACCTGCAGTTGTTTTTTGGATGGTAGTTTGTAGCCACATTTAAATTGCTAGTTTGTGTAATATCATATTTTAAATCATATAAAATCCTGAGAATATTTTTTTTTGACTGAAACATATTTTACCTGTACTTTGGATTTGAGTGTAAAATTGGATCACTAATAACCATGATGTGATTACAGAGTGAAAGCAGCAAGCACGTTACTGGTCACCTCTGCTAAGTCTGTATTGAGGGTAATGGTGAACAATTGAAAGGTGCATAGCAGGTCATGAGAAATGCAGCCCAGAGCAAGGTTCTCAGTGACAGACATTGAGGGAAGTCAAGGATGCATCAGCAGAACTAACTAAGGGAATCTGGGGCAGGAATGAGGGCAGGGATGAGTCCTGAGCTCAGCCGTGTGAGGATGTATGTCAAGCAGAAAGTAAACCCAACAGCTTTCCCTTATATAAATAGCATAAATAAATATCTGATATGTCAGGATTTCAGTTTGAGGAAGATTGATTGTGAGTTGTGCAGACCTGCCAGGACCTGGCACTAAACATGCAGCAGGCCAGGACTCATCATTAAGCTTTTTCTGTTCTCATGACCTGGAAAGGATTTTACAGCAAAATACCTGAGCTCCATTTTATTTATAACTGAGTTGTTTTCTACTAGGTGGGAAGGTAAACTAAGTTCAGACTGGTTGATAATGCAGAAAACCAATGTCCCCTTCAGTGTTTTTGGATCAATGGATGTGATGAATGCCTGTTCCTCTGATGCTGACTAAATGGGAGTTTATTATTTGTGGGTTGCTTTACGTTGTTCTGTGTGACTCTGCAGATGGTTTGTGGGAGGAGGATGTAGGAGCAAAGGTAGGAGTTGGAAAATGATTAGATGCATCTGATACGTATATTGCTGATGTTAGGCTTTTCTTGGAAACTGGGGAAATACATGTGCAATTAATTAAAACTTGGTTAGTAATAAAGCATTTTGAAATGGAAAACTAGGACTAAACAAAAAGAAGGAACATTCTGATGCTGATAATAGTAGATGAGGTTAATGTCATGAAACTGAAATAGAGATAATGCTGTGTTGCTCATTAAGATCTATAATTCTACGAAAAGTTAGCTGCTCAAAATCTAAACCATGACTGAACAGTACATTTGTTGCCAGAGATGACATTATTAAACTTGTAATTTATGTGCAAAAGACTGCAACCTCTCAGAAACAATACGTTGAATGCAGCCAAAATGGGAGGATGTGTTCTGTTCATGTGCAGGGGAGATGAGCAGACAGACGTGAGCAGTTCTTGCCCTGCCTGCTCTGTATGAAATCCGAGTTTGAGTGTGACAGCAGCAGAGCGGGCCAGCGTGCCTGGTGTTCCCCAGGGCTTGTTCACACCTGCAGCCAGGTAACTGCAGTGTTCTGTGTAAGGGCTGGGTGCTGGTGTCTCTTACCACCATGAGCAGGTATGGAAGGGATTGCTTACAGTTTGCTTCATGCATTGTTTTGGTTGCAACTGTGGGAACATAACAAAGGTCTCTTGTTCAGAAGGTCAAGACAACTAAACCAAAGAAGAGCCTTCCTGAGTGTTAGGAATTAAAGAGTTAAGAATACAGTTTTGACAAGGGACAACTTATAATTGAGAAACATCTTCATGTCACTTTAGCAGAACCTGTTTATAATTTTGCCTGAAATTTGGAAAATTGAAATGATCTTTTTTTTCTGGAATTCAGCTTTGGGTGGGACCCCACTGGATTTAAGGTAAAAGGTGGAAAGGTGTGCATATCTGGGAAGAATTCCACTTCTATTTTGCCTTAATTTATTGATTTGTAGATTCATATCCTTCTCTGATTCTGTGTTTCTAAAACAGAAAAATCAGGAATAAACCTGTGTGGTAGTGAGGCTGATTTTATAGATGTCTTCTGTCCATTTAGCTTCAGCTGCTTAAAACTGCAGTAAATAATTAAGCATCATGCATATTGATAATAAACACCAAAGGTGCTTCTGGGTTCATATTAGCCACCAAAATGAGAGTTTGTGCATTCTAAATGAATCTGTGAATTGTTTCAATACTATCAGATGGAATACACTTGAAAACTGATTTTGTGCCAAAGTGAACAAAAAGATAGCTTTGTCCTCAGTGCCAAGAAGATGTGTTTTCACCACTAGATAATTAATGTGCATTTACTCATGCCAATGTGGAAAACCAGCCTGGATTTTGCTATAAAGGAACTGTGTGAGATAGTTACTCCAGTGATGGTTGACCTTGTCTCCATTGGGATTTTACAGTGCGCTTTCTAATGCTAATTCTTTCACTGTGAAAAAAAAGTCCAACAAAGGAAAAACTAAAACAGCTGTTTTGCTCTCATTCTAAGAAACCAAGTTGGTATTTATACAGATTTTTTCATAGCAATAGTTATCTTAGTCTATATTTATTCTTTTCCAACCAACTGCAATCATGCCAGGTAAGGAACATGAATAGGGCAGGACTGGTTTGAAACCTGGAAGCCCAGATAGAGAGGGAGAGAGCACCAGGGCTTGAGGTGTTTCTTTCCTTTCTGGAAGGACAACAGAGAATTTTAGGGGATGGTGAAGGAATACTTCAGGGAATGAGTGGAACTGGAATTCAAGGGACAGAACATGCTGTGATTTGGTAAGAAAGGGGATGCAGTCCTTACTATACACTTCTAAAGGAATTGCTGGAACAGAAATATGTCAGTATTTCCAATGCAAAACCTTATTAAATCATGAGTCATATTAAAAGTAATTAAAATAAGATTAGCTTTTTAGTTGTCTTCTTCACTTGTTTAGGTTTTTAAGTGTCCCTCCATGTTTTTTCCTTTTTTTTAAAGTTACTTTGTGTTTTAAAGATTTCCTTTGCACACTTGAGGCTAAAATTCTCTTTCTTTTCATGAAAGATTAAATCCTGATAAATAATATGACCCAGAAAGCAGAGTTTTAAGAAAAACGCCATCCATCTTCACTCTCATCATCAAATCATGAGGTAATAATCTCTCAGTATCCACTGTATCTTACTTCTGGATACTGACAGATGTGATTATGTTTGGATGATATGTAAGGTGGAAATGGGTAGAATTCACATTAAAATGCAGTTTAATAATGGAATAATAACTATGTTTATAATCTTTATTATTACAGTTATGATAAATATGTTCAACTCATGATTGGCAGTGAAATAAAAGTCTTCCTGGGTCATGGTGAAAAAACCCATGTGTGTTACACTAATCAGTGCATACAATTTATTGCATCTCTCTAAATCAAACTTTATTTAAAATGAAGACTTTAAAACCTTAGCCTTTTATTTTTAATTTACACACTTTATTTCTTGTTTTGAATTAGGCAGAGATACGTATTTACCCAAAATAGGCAGGAATTAGAACATATAATGCAAGTGTTTGATATAGCTGAAAATATCTAACCAAAGTAAAACTTGGTATTACACCATACCACATGGTGTTACACCATACCACATGGTGTTAGGTTTCTAAATGCTTTTTTTGTACCATTGGTCTTAGAAATTTCCCAAACTGTTCACTATCTGTAAGAAAAGATGAAAGTGACCTGACTTCAGAGGCAAATGACAGCTAAGAAATAAGGTTCAAGAGTTTAAAAATAACCACTCTGAAACACTCTCCGAAAAAGCTATTTTGAACTGCACTGTACCCTAATTTTTGTGTATGTGAGAAAGAAAGAGATGCTCTAATGGATTTTTGTCTAACTGGACTCTAGGAAATTATGCTCAGGTGTGAGGCTCCTCTATGCAAGCATTGGAACAATAATTTCTGAGATAATTGATAAAACCTGCCATCCTGTATGCAACAAATTCACAGATCAGGAAGAGTTTGTTGATTTGCCTCAAGGGGCTCCAGAGTTTTCAACTCAAGGGTTGAATGCTGTGGTTGGTGGTGTTGGGCTTCTTGAATGCTCTTCTGGTTCATTCATGTGAAATAGTGTGTCATCAGAGGAGAAACTGTGTAGTGGTCTCTAAACCAGTATAAAAAGAGACAGTTGTTTGAACTGTGTGCATCCATTCCCCTTTTGTTTTCATTGCTACCAATATATTGATTTGTGTCTTAGTGCCAGTTACATATAAATTTTACCTTTTTTAAATATATATATATATATATGAAATACATTTTGTTGTTGCAAGCTGAAAAAATGGGAGGGAACATGCAGTCACCACACAGAGCAAACACTGAGTGCACTTCAGTAAAGGCTTGTTGGAGCTGCTGGGGTGTTCATACTCTAGCATGGGCTCCTACAGCTCTCTCTGCATTTACTATGATGCTTTATTTGCCTTGTAAAATAGATATTGGTTAATGCTATGCTATGAAAATGGTGCCCTCTCACCACCCACTTGGTAGTGCCTGCTGGCCATGAACTGCATTCCCCATAAACTCCCCTTTGGTGATGTGTTTGAAACTGAAAAAAAAAATCAGTGCCAAGCAAGCAGCTGACTTAGGGCTCAGCTCAGTGGTGCATCTCTGCTGGATTATGCTCCTCTCTTGCCATGAATGGCACCATTTCAGGTGCTGCTGCCTAGACCAGGCTTTTTCTTTATTTTGATTAAGTCAGGGTGATAACGTGAAAAAAAATAGAGAGGAAAAAATGCACAAGCAGTGATTTGTTGAGTGTGAATGGGGGGGGGGAATAAATCCTGGCCAAGGGCTGAAAATGAATCTCATCAAGCTAACCTGGGCCTTCAGACTGATTTGTATTCCACATTTTCTGGATTTAATCTGCCTTGGGATTTGGGAGATATTTTTAAAGAAATGGAATAGTTTTCTGAACTCTGGAAGACTGAAACTATTTCCGTTTGAAATGGCCTTCCTGGCTATATCTCATTTTCCCATACGTACTAAAATACTGGAAAATGTGCTTTAGTTCTTTTGTAGTATGGTGGGATGTAATGTAATCAGTCATAAAGACAGATGAAATGTAAATTCTTTTTTTTTTTCCCCATGCTTGGATTAGTAATTATCACTGTCAGGAATTTTCCCTTGTCACTCTTTCATATTTATCTAGTTCTCCAAGTACAAAATATATGGGAGCTGCAGGGGGCAGGGGCGTGGTGGCTGCAGGAAAGGAAACCCACAGATATTTGCTAAGGGCAGCTGATCTCTGGGATAATGGCTTTTCAGCAGTTTTTAATATGTGGGGCCTGAAAAATGTTGTGAGTGCAGTGTACTGCAGAGCATTTTCAATCTGCAAACATCACAATTCCTTTTCCTCTGGCTTTCTTTAAAGCGAGAAGCCGAATACATTTCAGTTCCGTGTTGGAAAAAGAGGACATTTCCACAATTCTGGCTGAATTGTTTGCTCTTATGCCCTGGGTTTTTTGGGAAGAAGTGTCAGGGGGTGACTTAGAACTGGGCTCTGATGTCATCTGGTCAGGGCCCAGGTTTGGAATGTCAGGACACACAGCTGCATTTGCATTTTATGCACTTCATACACAGCTGTAGCTATCTTAGGGGACATCTGTATGTTAATATTGGATAAATTAAATCCATGTGGAAATCTATTTAAGGAATTATTTAAATAATTGGGGTTTAAAAATATTTTTACTGTTTTTTTTGTAATTTATTCTGTATGCTTAAGATGCTCTGAGTTTGATAGGCAAATACTTGTATTTGCTTGTAGCTCACAGAGTTGTTTGCATGATTTTGTGAGTTTGGTAAATACATTTATAAGACTGTAAAATTTGCAATGGAAAAGTGATTGGAAAGAGATTTGCTTAGTTATATTTAGAATTGTATTTGGATTGAGTGTTGCTAGAAATTGGTGGCCATGATAGCAACACCATCCAAACAGAGGAAAAAAGAAGTCTTTTCCAGGAATCCCCCCAGTCCACATTTATTGTCCTTCCTGAAGGGAAGTTTTCTGTCTTTGGTACCTCTTTGTATTGCTACCCTTGGATAAATAAAAAATAGATAGGATAAAAGAATTATTTACAATAATATAATATATTTCTAATACAAATATATTGATGCCTTCTCTCCAAGTTAATTTTAATTTTTTAAAAATACAGCCCTACCCATCCTGATTTAGTTCTGATCTCCCAAATTATGGTGTCCCTTTTTTTAACTGGTCAGAACATGCACTAAATGTCTGTTAAATACAGCAAGCTGAATCTGGTACATCTCCAGGCTGACCTGTTTGAAAGACAGAAGGAAATTTCATGCACATAAATCCATAGAATTCTGAATGAATGAAATTCCAGAGTGATCATGTTACTTTATCCTGTTTACCATTATTGACAGATGTCTGCAAGTACTTTTTAAAAGCAATTGAGGCCATTTCCTAACAGATAAAATAGATCCTGAACAATGTGCTTGTCTAGTGCAGGGGTGTGTCTGATTCAGCTGCTTCAGGTTTCCAGACCATCCTGCAGTACAAAGGGGTGCAATAGGGTCGAGTCTCCTGTTCCCTGAAGAAGGATTGACTGAGGTCCTAGGGATGAAATAGCAGAATCACAGCCTGGCTGTGATTAGCAGCCAGTGCCAGAAGATAAGCAAATAGCAGCAGGATGTATTTCTCCTCACCATATGAGATAGAGCACTTAAAAGGCAGAGCTGCTAATAAGCTCTAAATAGGAGAGCCTGGAAAATAAATTCCTGCAGCATCGTTTTGATTTTCACTACATGTCTCAGAGCTTTGAAGTTGTTCTGGCAAATGATGATTGGTTTGTTGTTGTTGGATATCACAGCATGTATTCATTATGCTTACAACAGACATGAAGATTGCAAATAAATTGAGTAAACCATTCAAACTATGCTATGTGCTGTAGACAGAGGAAATCTGAGGAATGTGTTTAAATTTTAAGCCCTCGCCACCTGTTGGCAGTACAAAAAAAAAAAAAAAAAAAGCTGATAGGTGCTGCCTCTTTTTTGACCCTAAGTGACTTCTGTGGAGGGATTCCTGTAACATTAAAGTTGCTTATGTCTATTTTTCAAAGTGGTATTTCAAGCTCCTTCACACACACACAACAGAGAATAAAAGTAGTTGTTGTTTGCTGTAGTCAGCTTCTTAAATTTTACTCTAAATAATTTGTTAATGGTGGTAGAATTTTTCTAGATGTATTTATTATACTTAATAATGAGGCAACTGAAGCAATCTAAACTTACAGAGAGAGCAAGAAAAATGGACTAAAAATGGTGTTAATAGTTCCATTTCCTATCTGTCATCTCCTGGCAATGTGCCACTAAAAGGAATTATCTTTTTTTTTGAAAGAGAAAATCAAAGTCTGAGTATCAGTAATGGCCTGCAGAGGACAACTTTTGTGTGTGTTAAGGTGAACAGCTGATGCAGGAGATCGATGGTGTACAGGAACTTTAGGTTGCAAAACTTTGATCAATAGTTTTTTAAAGTAAAGTTCTTTGATCTGTGTTAAACCAGAGTTCCTCCTCTGAGTATTTTGAAGTGTTCACCATGAGAAGCTACAGTATGAGTGGGTGGATCTGGCAGGAAACTACCACTTTCAGCCTAGAAAAATGATCTCCTGTGGCATAAAAATAGATATAAAATGTGGCACAAAAGCTCTTTTGTCTCTTGAGTTTGGCAAGCTTTCTGTGAGGATGGAAATTTATGTGAAAGTGCTTATTGAAGGTATGGATCAGAGGTTCACCAGTCATTCACTGAAGGAAAATGAAAAAAATCTCTGTATAGGTGGCTTTTGAACCATGTGGGATTTGAAAGCCAAGAAATACATCTGCAATAATTGAATAGAAGTCTAAATTAGTTAATTGAGTTCATCTTACCTTAAACAAACACAGTTATGGTAGTTTAAACTAATTTAAGTCTAGTTGCTTTTCAGAAATGCTTTATTAGAAGATTCAGTTTTAAAGCTTTTACATCAGATCTTCATTCAGAATGAGGGAATCATTGAAGGATAATTAAGGCAGATCTTAGAGTTTGATTTGAAAATGGACTTGTCTGTTATTGCAGCACAGGCAATGGTGCATCAATTGCAGAGGACAATATGCTTTGCTTGGTATTGAAGATGTCATTACTTACCTCTCATTCTTGTCAAGTCACTTTTGGACTGTTTTGTGAGATCTGATATCCCCAGTGGGTCTTCGTAGCCACAGGTCAATGTTTTGGTTTCTGTATTTTATGAAAGTAGATGTCAGTGCTTCAGTTTTATTGACTCACGCTGTTGAGATGAAGGCATCCTGCAGAGCATATGCTGACAATCTAAAAAAATGTCAGTTTTGTTGAAAATGACCAGTTTACATCTATGAAAGCTTTTACATACCAAAGTGGCAATAAGCAACTCTAGTAGGGAAAAAAAGGAATCAGTCTGATATAGTAGTTAAAGACTAGTTCTTTCAAAAAGCTTAGCATGCTGACTCTCCAAACTGTTCCATTGGCACGGGCATCCAGGCAGCTCCCAGTGGAGCTGCTGGCTTGCTGCAGTCTGGGGCTCAGCATCCTGCTGGCTCTGTGCCATTCCAGCCTTGTTCTGGAATCTGTGCTGGAACTGCCCCAGGCTCGAGCTCACCCTATGAGCAGAGTGCAGGTGTGCTTGGAGATGTCCATGGAGAAACTGCATCTGCCTGGGCAGGCAGAATCTCCTCTAGAGTTTTTAAATACCCTCCCTGCTGCTCTGTGATTGGCTCAGTGGAGATGGAATTTATCACTTAGGGCTGCTTTGCTGGCACTGCAGATTAGGCTCAGCTTGGGCATCCCATGCTGCCCTGTGTGCTGAGAAATCTGTAGCAATCACTGGTTATGAAAATGCTCAGGAATGGCTCTTCTCAACATCCCCATACCTGACCTGGATTTCAAATCCTGGGCCACGTATTCTCACAGGCCATTGTGATTTAGTGAGGAAGTTTTGCTTTCCCTCTTTTATTATCTGACGTGGCATCTTTGGCACTGAGCCAAAATAATTTCCTATTTGTGGAGATGGGAAAGTTTCCTTCTGTTGAAAGGAGCATTAGAACACAGATGTGTTAAGGCTGAACCTCGTGCTGTTTGAATAATTGCTAAGTGTCTGTGCTATCTATTGTCACTTCAGGTTGGAACTGAAGTTTTCTGTTTCATGTTTCAGAAGGCAAACATGGAGCAAACATTGCTCAGTTCTACAGATGGTAATATATATAAAAATATAAATATATATACAAAGTGAATCTAAAAGGTTGGAGATCCTTGTATTTACAACTTTTAAACCTAAATGGTCAGTCAGTGCTGAAGAGGGAGTTTGACCACTGTGCAGAAGGCAGTATGATGTCCATCTGTAAGCCATGGGTTTCACCCCAAAACTTCTCTCCAGTGTTTAGAGAATAATTCTTCCAAAGTATATGAGTGAACTACTTATTCCATAGCACCAATAAAGGATACTATAAAATGATATAGTTTGGAGGAAAAATAAAGAAATCATGTTGTTCAAATGTAAATATGGGTATGTATAAGCCAGAAATTTCTGTAGCACTTTGTTAAATTTCTGAAAGATTGTTCACTGGATTCTTGCATTTGGAGGTGAAAGTCAGACCATCCATTATCTGACCCTTTTATCTCATACTTCATTTGCTCTCACTACTTTACCCTCGAGCCCATTATTCTGTGTTTTTATTCATTACATCACTATTGAAAAATGTAGTGTGCCTCATTATCCTAGTTCTTCCAGAACTGTTAAAGGTATCTTTAGTTTTTTAATGGCTCCTTGCCTATCTAGCTAGAGAATGTTCTTGTGGATGCTTGGTTCCCATCTGTGCTTCAGGATAATGTCACTGGGGTCTAGTATGTCTGGTGTGGTCTAATGTCATGTCTGTTTGCGTGCTGGGAGTCTTGGGGTCTCAGACTGAAGGGTATTGTCTGGTATCCACACTCTCATTTCCTAACAGGGCAGAATCTTGATTATTCTTTAGTGCCTCAGCACTAAAGCTCAGCAGTGATTTCTGTTACTTAGAGTTTGAAATTTTTACACTACATCAATATTCTCATTGACTAGAAATCTTATCCTAGGATTGTTTGGGGGGTTTTTGAAGGCTGACTACAGTGTGGTTATTCCCCAATAGTGGCCAGGGGTCATGGATCTCATTACAACTTGGGAGGTGGCATTGCTTCTTACAGTGAGATTTGGTAGATGGGCTTCAGTGACATTTACCTGGATCTGGGAAAGGCCTCAGAGATCAGCTCTAGTACAAATAACTTCCTTTACAGTTGTAAGAGTCCTGGAACTGCTGCTAAACCAAGGTGCAAGTCTCAAGTAAGTTACATTATGGATAATAAGGAAGCACATTTAAGAAATTATAGAGAATTGAAATTATTTCTGAGAGAACTAATTTAATGTGCTTGGAATCCAATCAGAATGCTGAGCTTAATTGCATATCTAATATTTCTTTAAAAATGAGCAGTGAATGGCCTACTAACATAATAGTTAAGATTAGATTAGCAGCATAAATTGAAATATTGTTGGAATCAGACCTTGAAAAGTAATTACTTAGTGCAGTATAGTCATTATGGAGAATGTGGTTTCTGCAGATGTACCTGATAGTGCAGAGAGATGATCAATACCAAACAAAGCTTTCAATTCATTTGACAGGTTATATAACAGAATCAATAAATGCCAGTGTCTAAGAATTATTTTTATTGTGTAATAATTTCAGTTGATTATTTGCAACCATTGCTATGAAATGATATCTCTTATATTTAGAGATTGTGTATTTTCTGATAATCAAATAGAAACTAACAAGTGCAGGCATTTCTGGGTTTTTTTATTCAAAACCAAGGCATACTTAGACTTTTAGCCTGTTTAAATGGCCAGATACTCAGCAGCTAGCCAAGATTATTTTTTAGAATGGACATTTCTTATTTATGATTAGTCCTTTATTAATGCCACAACTACATCTCACTCAGCAGTCACCTTTCTGATTTGTTGGCAGGATTCTGTGCAGTACAGCAAGCAGCCTGTGAGCTATGTGCTTTTGTAAGTTGTATTTGATTTATAGATTGTATGGAGTGTAAGCTGCACTGCTCTGCTTAATATCAAGAGTATAAGAGGCCCTGAAACAACAAGGCTGTTTATATTCTTCAAGTGTTGATATCCGAGGAATGCCTCAGAGTGAGGTTTGCTTCGAACACAATGTATTTATAACTTTCTGTTTGGTAAAATAACACAGCCAAACACGTGGAACTTGGGACTATATAACTCCTATTTTTTCTACCTTACTGAAAGGATGTTTTGCATCCCAGAGCCTTGTTGATGCAGCTCTGTCGAGTAACTGTCTTCTAAAATATGACTGGATAATTCACAAAAATGAAGGTATGCTTCATAGTACCAAAAGAACAGTCTATGTTTTGGCATAATGTGTTTCAAGAGCTAAGCCAGACTGATTTCTGGTATTTGCTCCTGGTTGGGGGAAAAAAAAAAAAATCAGAAAACCAGCAAATTACTTTGTTATGGTTTTAAATAACTACACTTCTAAATTGGTGAGTATTGTATTAAAACCAAATCAGAGTGATTTCTATGTAATAAAGCAGTTTATCAGCTGTGCACAGTGAGGTGCTTCTTACCTCGAAAGTAAGCTTCTCCCTGTCTGTCCTACAGCACATCACCAGGGAAGATTTTCCACGCACCCTGAACTAAACACAAATTTATATCAATTTCTTGTGTTTGAGCTAATGGATTCAGAATTGCAGAGGAGGCTACACCCCTGCTGAAATGTCACAGAGCTCACTACTCAGATAAATTGGACATTCACTCAAAATTCTTTCAAAAAAATCCCCAACCAAACCTAAAAAACCAACAGTCTTCAGTTTTCTAAAAATTGCATGTTGGGGGAATTTCTCTATTAAAAACCCAACGTATGTAATTTACATAATATATAATTTAATATTTATATATATATATATAAAGCTATTGTCTGGCTTTAGGTGGGTGCAATCTTTGTTGCACTTTGTACTTTTTCATGGTTTATATATGAGACTGCAATAGCTCATGGCATCTGATACAAATTTAATCTGTCATGTTGACAGTGCTTATGATTCATTTTCACTGCCTTCTACAACAGTAAGAAAACTAAACCAGCTCACCAACTGCAAATAAACCCTGTCAAAAATTCCCCTGTCAAGCAGTGAGCAAATTCCTTGTCAAGAAAGGATTTGTGATCCAAATGTAGGAGGAAATTCAAATACCCCAAAGGTTCTAGCAGAAGAAGAGAGAGTCAATGTGAATTGTAAATGTACAAAGAGGAGCCTCATCCAAATTAAATGAGGCTAAAAACCACTTTTGTAATTGTTAAATTAAAGGGATCTAAACTAGAACATTAAATTCAGGGTTGGATCTAGAACGTGGTAAGAGGAACATTGTTATATTTGTTTCTTACACAGGTCTTCAAAATCGTTGATTTTCAATAGATAAAGTTAGTGAAAACACAATAAAGTATCCTAGGAAATCATCAGTTCTGCATCAAAGCAATCAATGTTTTTGGGAAGGACAAAGCTGAACTAATGTTTTCCAAAATGCATCTGAGTGTGATTTGGGGTTTGTTTCAGCAGTAATGAAATCTGTGCTGGCTCATCCATTAGACAGAGATTTTTACTGGGATTTCTTTTAGGACTAACCCAAATAGCTGCCTTATCTGTGTTATTTTTGGTTTCTAACAGGTCTTATCCTTGGTTGAGGACTATTCTTGGAAACATGTATTGTATCTGCATTTTTGTGCATAGATGGCACACTGTTTGTGCACCTTGGGATGCCATGGGTTGGGGCACTGGGTGTCACTCAGTGTCACTGCAGCAGTGCCTGAGCAGCCACAGGAGCTGGCTGAGGTAGGACTGTGCACAGCCACTCCTTTCTGTCAGGAATATGCTGGGATACCATCACACCCTCTCCCCACAAACACCTCTTCTCTCCTCTCTCTTTTCCAATACTAGCTCAAGAATTACTCTTTCCCCAATTTTTCCATGTTACTCCTGTGATTTTATCTTGCTAGTTGAGGTAGAAATGTTGCCTGCCAGCTGGAAACTGCTGGAAATAGGGAGGCCTTTTATGGAAATGCTGACACAACTTTATCTATAACATAGCAGTGTAAACCATCTGGTTCCAATAAGGTGGTTATTATCTTTTCTTGTCAAACTTATCACTACAAAAATATTTTGCTCTCTTCAATATAAAGGGATGCAGTTATGGACATGATAAGAATGAATTTTATGAAGGATGATTTTCCCTTTTGATACTAATTTATGCATGTTTATTTCATTGCCAGAGGCAAAAAGCCATATTCCTTTTATATTCACCTATTTTATCTGTTTTGGTAGCTCTTCAGGGATACCACACAGAGGATCACACTTAGACATGTATCTTATTCTGTGGCTTTTAAAATTGCTACAATTTATTGCTTAAAAAACTGCACAGGTGACTGTGCTGAAGGGCAGTGGTAAACAGTGGGAGAGTCTGTGAGTGAGCATCTTGATCCATTAACCTCAGTGCTACTCTAACTCTTCACACAAATTCTGTATATTTAGTCTCTGAGAATTTGTCTGGTTTTCTCTTTTGCTCTCTTAATGCAGCTCTGTCTGTTGTTTTGTCATGTGTAATAGTAAGATTCATGACAACAGGTATAGGCTAGGAGAGCACAGGCCTTCAAGGATTTTACTTTAAAACACTGAATAAGGCCCTGGTGAACAGAACTAGAGAAGAATTAATTCATATGGTGTTATCAGCTCGGTGCTGAAGGCCTGCTTCTTGTGGGTGGTCTATGAGTATGAATTTGTTTCATTACAACATCTAGTATATGTTGCAACATTACTGAAAGACTGGCATGGAGTTTTGAAAGGAGCCAGGCAGAAAGGCCTCTCCCAAGGAGATGTTCATTGGTGTGTCAGCAGTTCACTTTTGCATCACTGCTCCCTTTAAGGCAGAAGTTAGGTTGTACTTGAAGGCTGTGAAAAGCTGTTTTGGTGTATTGGCTGTTCATGGAGTGTTTGGGAGGTCTGGATGCAGCACACAGGTGAGGCAACTCTGCCTGGCATGAGATACAGAGCTGGGTCTCACTGCACCTAAGATAAAACCTGGCTCTTCTCTCCTGTCTTTCCTCAGTGTTCTTACAGATCAATTGTGCCTCTCTCCTGTGTTGCAGCTCTGCTATGGGACCCTCCTTCCTCAGAGTGCTCTGTCTTGAGCACTGGTGTGCATCTTTAGTGGGCTGAAATTGTCACTTCTTCAGCCCTGCAGTGCATCTTAATTGAGAAAATTTGGTTGCTTGTAACAACCCTTCAATGAATTTGATTCCAAGCCTATCAACCTGATAGGATTAGTGATGATATAAAATAATATGGTGATGACATGTTTAGCCTTATTTGCAGAAAAGATTGTTGGCAGTGGCTGCATGAAGCTGTGTTAGCCCAGACTACCAGTGGAGAAGGAGGCAGTGGGGTAGGGCATTGGCAATATTGCATTTCTTCACTAGTGTAAATAAATCGAGCAATATGACTCTGCCTTCTGGAAATTGTCACAAAACTCTAGTGGATAGATGCCAGCTATTTCTAATCCTTTGGGAGTTGTCCAATAGGTAGATTTCTGTGCTAAAAACAGTTCCTGATCAAGGGAGTGAAAGTCAAAATCTCTAGCTGGCATTAACTGGAGAAGGCTCAGTCTCCTGGCAGGTATGAATTTCTCAGAGCTGACACTTCAAATCAGCTGTGAATACCACATAATATTTCCAGCCTTTTTCTTCAAGAAAAATGAGTGATTTTGGTGGTGCCCTTGGTGATTGTAAAGTTCTGAAGGAGCTAAAAGATCAGATTTGGTTCAAAAGCTCTGCTAAGTCTGAGGTATAACATCCTTAACTGATTCATTGAATTGCAGTACGAGGTGGAAGAAAACACATTAATTTGCAGAGATATTCCAGTCTAGCATTACACAGAAATGCAGGTAGTGACCCAGGCAATAAAGCCACCTCTTAAAGGATATGAACATAAATATCTTAGAGACTTTGAAGAACCAAGATAATGATCTCACTTCTGTCCTTTGATGATAACAAGCATTGGTCTTTACTGTTACCTAGAGTGTATTCCAGCGTGTTCAGTACTTTGCTTAACTGGATTCATATTTCTAAATTCACAGTAAAAAAAAAATCAAATTATTTTCTATTTATGGCTTCTGTTTGTGGTTTTACTTCTTGCTACAGAATTACTGATACTTAAAAAGTCTTGTTAAACAGTTCTTGAATGGGGAATTGTAAAGTTAAGGTGTCTTCTTGGTGTAACAGATGTGTGAGGTGGTGAAGTAAAGCAAACACATGATCTTTCCTTAAGGAAAAGGTTTCAAAGAAATAATTTGGGGCTTGAATGGAAAAGTTGAAGTGGAAAGGTTTTGTGATTTAGAAAATGAAAATATTTAGGAACATAAAAAGATAGGAAATAAGGGTACTTTTTGAGGAAAAATAAGACCTTCGAAGACTCTGGTGAGCTTGTGATAAGTTGGAGTTTATCTAAACCAAGCAAAACATTATTTGACCTTCCCCAGGGAGTGATTTGAAAAATACTGCAGAGATTTGGTGAATGGACTTTGCATTATGTTTGTATGCCAAACTGCTGTTTCCGTCACAGTATATTGTTTTAATGCAAAGCCAGCAATAATTCCCTGTTCAAATAGAGCCCACAGGGCCCTGAAGTGGACCTTTATTTCCTTTATGAAAGTCCTGAACTATAAGCTCTAAACAAGTGGTTGGCCTTTTGTTATTTGTTGTTTGTATTGCATTCTTAAATGCTGTGTGAAAGATGCATTTCTTATGCATTAAGATGCATTTCTTGTACCACAGATGATGATGATCCACTTCTAATGATCCACTGTATTAGAGAGAGAGAGAAAAAAAAAAAAAACAACCCCAAACTTATGCTGAAAGGTGTTTCTAAGGAGTTGATGTGATGTGTCATGAAATTTCAGTGCCTCTAAATGTAACACAATAAAGCTTTATATGGGACTAAAGCCCACTGACATAAATGTCTTTTGATGCCATTGGCTCTGTCCCCAAGGGTTTATCATTTAATGGCAATGAAGACTTAAGTTTTAAAAAAGCTGTTTTTCAGCTGAGTTTGTGCCAAATTTTTTCTTTGAAACCTTTTCTCTAAGGAAAAAGGATATATTTGTTTTACTTACTATCATGTAAATTTGGAGATGGCTGAACTAAGACACTTTCGCTGTTAAACTGAGCCAAAGGTGTTGTGCAGGATTCCTGGCTTCCAGCTGGTGATTTCCACTTCATAGCCCAAAATCTGGTCATATTAGAGCCCAGTTTTATGTCAGGGTTCCCTGTATTGTTTATATCAGTTACTGAGTACAGTGAAGACCAAGTTTTGATAGCAGCAATGGGGCATAGTCACACTGAAGTGCCCACATGCCCTGGGTTGTTCCCTAGAAATGATCTCTACCTAATGTTTGAGTTGCATCCCTTAACCATGGATGCTTCTCTAAACCACACACAGGCTTCCATTCTTTTAGTAGAAATGCTTTATTTTCTCTTTTGTACCTAATGCATTTATATGAACCTAATTTCAGCTCCTAGCCCTGCTTTGGGAGTTAAGTGGTGCAACAAGATGTCAGTATTCAGAGTGCTTTGCTTTGGAAAATAAAAAGTTATTGTGACTTGGATGCTGCCTCCTTGGGCTTTTAAAGGCTCATATCAAAGAAACAATAGCAGGGTAAAATTAAAAAGATCTGAAAAATGATAAAATAGTTTTGAAAGGAGGAAGTAAGGGAAATACTAGTAGATTATGTTCAAAGCAAACAGTAGCTGGAGGTGATGACGACTGGTTTGTTTTAAACTAGGCATCCCTACTTGAATTTTAATTCATTCCAAACTTTTTAGTATGGATTATTTGCCTGACAAAGTTCATAATGCTTTCTCCCTGAAGTATGGAACGATATCCAATGATTAGGAGCAGGGGAGCCTGCAGAAAAGCCTTTCATTTCCTCTGTCCCAGAAACCATAATCCTGCAGCAGAGCAAAGAAATGGCTGGTATGTATCCATTTATCACTGCTATGCATCTAAATGACAGGGTGGACAGTATGTCTTCTTTGCTGACCTTTTTCTTTCTTCCTTTTTTTTTTTTCTTTCTTTT